>VUQK01017720.1:5367-16037 GCA_015106715.1 Bujurquina vittata
AACATAAAGAAAAAAAATATTAAAAAAAAAAAAAAAAAAAAAAAAAAAAACACCAATAAAAAAAAAAAAAAAAAAAAAGGGAAATCTCTTTTTGACACAACACCAGAAATCTGAAAATTCCACTGTCGCTGTGTTTTGTGTACATACAGGGCTCATACTGGGTCCCTTCAACGCTATGGTATTGCCTGGCACAGAGGGGACATCTCACACACACACACACACGCACACCCTCCATACCTTGATTCATCCTTTAGATTTTTTGAGACAGCCCACAGCGAGATTTGTTGCACAAAAGTTGGCAACAGTGCTGACTGCCGATCGTCAGATTACGAACAAATATACGGGCAAGCATAGATGAAAATAGGCCAAATCCATCATCGTTTTCTGCAGTTTACTGTGTATGGTTTCCATTTTTGGAACAATGCTTCCACTTTTTGCTGAATTTATCTCCGGCAGCTTTGGATAGTTTCTACACCTGCTGCGCCACACTCACTGCTTGCTCCTGTCTAATATCGTCAGAGTAATTTGGTGAATCAATAATGGACCATTTTAGAGACCGGAGGCCATGGAATGGTGCAGTCGGGCCATCGGCGCTCAGACGGCAGCACTCCAATTACAGAGATCAACGGACATTTTCTAACTATTTGAAAAGCGTACTCTGGGTGTTACCCCCCTCCCCCGTCGTAAGCTTTGTACGCTCTGGAAAATGTCTAATTGTGAAGCGTACCTTACCAAAGTCGCACTGTAACATTTTGACAGATTTTTGAGGGCAGTGTACCACATAAAATTTGTTCAAGGTTAGTAAGCACAACAAGATTTCATACATAAGGCGCACTGCCAATTTTTGAGAAAATTTAAGAATTTTAATTGCGCCTTTATAGTGCGAAAAATATGGTATATGTATTGCGCTCATGTATATTTCTCCCGTAACACTGCATAATGCTAATGGTCTGTTTCTAATAGCTTTTGGGCCAAATAAAACATCTCTGTTTAAAAAATAAATAACTCTTAAGTAATCCTTTTTCCTCTAAACCTCATTTTTTTTCCAAATTAGGGTCTCCAAAGGCTGTATGATGAGGGAAATGATGGGGAAGAGGTAGATGAGGGAGTTGGTGAGGAAGCGGTAGAGGAAGAGGATCACGATGATGAGGATGAGAAGGATAAAGATGGAGAAGGTGATGCACTGCAAACCAAAGAGCGGCTTGCCCCAGAGAGACGCTCCAGGCGCCTGAAGTCAGAGGTAAAGCAGAGCAGCTCAGAGATCAGTTCAGCTTTAATTTGTAACTCACGCTGACCTAAAAAAAAAATACCATGAACTCTTAGTTATCTTCTGTGTGATAATGTGTTTCATTGAGTGTAACACTTGATTACATTGTTATGAATGGGTCAGAAAGTTATAATTTGTAGCCGAGTATTTGACACATTTGCTTTTGGCATTCCCTCTGCTCATCCAGACTCCCAGCTGTGTCAGGCATGCTCCCCCGAGACTGTCTTAACATTTGGCCTTTTAGCAGGATCACTCTGTTTCACAGTCTGCTGTTTTTGTTCTCCAGAGGGAAAACAAGGAGCCAAAAGCCCTCAAACTCTTCGGAACAAGTCCCAAGATGGTCGGCTTGGAAATTGTATCAGCTGGTAAGTGACATTTGTTTTTGTTTGTCTTGTGTTTTTGCACTTGGTAGTCACTCTTCTTACAGTTGTATTTTCCGATTCACTTAGATGATGGATTCAACAAGAAGCAGCGCCACCTCAAAGCCCAGGCCTTTGCCATCAAGATGAGGCCACGCAAGGAGACCCTGGAGGTCAACTTTGTGGGTACAATTTAATTCTGTTCAGTGTAAATTTTCACTGTTGTGCAAAACCATGACAATCATTATATCTTTTTTTTGTGGTGTTAACCCCCAGATTGACCTCTATCTCTGCCTTGTGTGTGGACGAGGGGACGAGGAGGACCGACTCCTGCTGTGTGACGGCTGTGACGACAGCTACCACACCTTCTGTCTGATCCCACCTCTGCAGGATGTACCCAAGGGAGACTGGCGATGCCCTAAGTGTGTTGCTGAGGTAAGAGTTCAATGCTCTTTAGTCGATTCCAGATATTTATCCACCTGTGGTGTCAGTGAATCACAGAAAGGATTCTTAACTCAAAGATGGGTGCTCTTAAAGTTAAAGACTGCAAGGAATATGAAGAATAGAGGCAAAACTCTGTCTAGCAACAAAATTAAAGTTGTGTGAAATTTTAACGACTCAAATGGGTGTGGTTTCAACAGCACACGCACTAATGAATTGTTTATGTTCCTTCACAGGAATGCAGTAAGCCTAGGGAGGCGTTTGGCTTCGAGCAAGCTGTGAGGGAGTACACTTTGCAGAGCTTCGGAGAAATGGCTGACCACTTCAAGTCTGACTACTTCAACATGCCTGTTCATGTATGTAAATCTACTCGGTAGAGCTAGAACAGGTGAACAGATGCTGCCGACAGGCCTATTAGTAAAGACATAAAACAGGATATGTCATAAGATCCATTTTGTGCCCCCAGATGGTCCCCACAGAGTTGGTGGAGAAGGAGTTCTGGCGTCTGGTCAGCAGCATTGAGGAAGATGTCATCGTAGAATATGGAGCTGACATCAGCTCCAAAGAGGTTGGCAGTGGATTCCCTGTCAGGGACGGCAAGAGGAGGCTGCTGGGGGATGAGGAGGTGAGAAGACAGTTAAAGAGTGTAGGGGTTACTTTAAATGTATTAACTTGCAAAAAAGGAGCAATATTTGTTCTGACCATTTTCTTCAAATGTCATCGTTGATGGGAGGCACATTTGTCAGGTCATTATTTTCTTTCATGTTCTGCTGGAGGTTATTAGTATTTTATTGAGCATTTCCATTTAACCAATCCCATAAACGTTATTGTGTCTGTGCATTTGATAGATTTATATTTGCACTTAATGAAAGAACTCTTTTCCTCTCTTGTTAGGATTATGCCAACTCAGGCTGGAACCTGAACAATATGCCGGTGCTGGAGCAGTCTGTGCTCACCCACATCAATGTGGACATCTCAGGCATGAAGGTACCCTGGCTTTATGTGGGCATGTGTTTCTCCTCCTTCTGTTGGCACATCGAAGACCACTGGAGCTACTCCATCAATTTCCTGCACTGGTGAGATCCTGAACTCCACTTTTTAGAAGCAACAAAGACTGATCATAGTGTGTTGCTTTTGTTCTTGCTGTCTGTAAAATGGAAGCCTTAAATACAGAACGACAGTCTTAAAGGTTCTTACTTCTGTTCTTCAGGGGTGAACCCAAAACTTGGTATGGAGTTCCAGCCTCTGCAGCAGAAAAGTTGGAGGCTGTCATGAAAAAGTTGGCTCCAGAGCTTTTTGACTCCCAGCCTGACCTCCTTCATCAGCTGGTCACTATCATGAATCCCAATGTCCTCATGGAGCATGGCGTCCCTGTATGCAAACCTGTACTCTGGATTTATATTTAAACTGGTTAGATATTCATGTGAACTGGATTATTTACCACATATGTATATTCCTCTCCTCAGGTGTACAGGACCAATCAGTGTGCTGGAGAGTTTGTGGTTACCTTCCCCAGGGCCTACCACAGTGGCTTCAACCAGGGATACAACTTTGCAGAGGCTGTTAACTTCTGCACGGCTGATTGGGTGAGGGGGCAAAAAGCAAAGTCCTCTTTTATTTTTAAACATGGAACTCTCTTTAAATGTTGTTTTGCTAAAACTGTTAACTCATTTTCTCACAGTTGCCAATGGGTCGTCAGTGTGTTGCCCATTATCGACGGCTCCACCGTTACTGCGTTTTCTCCCACGAGGAGCTGCTGTGCAAGATGGCAGCAGATCCAGAGAGCCTTGATGTGGAACTGGCTGCTGCTGTCTATAAAGAAATGCAAGAGATGATGGAGGAGGAAGCAAAACTCAGAAAGGCTGTCCAGGAAATGGTGAATGTTCTCTTTTTGCTTGATTGCGTATGTAAAAGGCGTGGGCGATTTGATTTTAATCCTGCGTTGTTTCTGAATATTTGGACGCCACTTTCCTCATTGCCAACAGGGGGTGCTGTCGTCTGAGCTGGAGGTTTTTGAACTAGTTCCAGACGACGAGCGCCAGTGCCACAAATGTAAGACGACCTGTTTCCTGTCTGCACTGACCTGTTCCTGCAGCCCCGATCGGCTGGTTTGTCTTCACCATGCGAAAGATCTCTGTGACTGTCCTCTTGGCAGCAAGTGTCTTCGGTGGGATATATTTTTTTTTGAATTGGTCATGGAATAAATTTGACTGGCTATCTGGCACCTTATTGGGAGCTGCATAACCTTGTGTTGGTAGTAATATTTTATCTGTCTTCAAAAACAAATTGCCAATTGCAATTTTTGTCTGCTCTATTTCAGGTATCGCTATGATCTGGAGGAGTTTCCCTCCATGCTGTATGGCGTGAAGACTCGTGCTCAGTCTTACGATACCTGGGCAAAGAGGGTCACAGAAGCCTTGGCTGCAGACCAGAAAAACAAGAAAGGTCTTGATTTTATTGCTACTACAATTCAATTAAATTTTATTTACATGGTGCCAAATCACAACAAACAGTTGCCTCAAGGCGCTACAAACTGCAAGCATTTTGTTCCATAGATTTAGTTATTTGTGTCTTAATTATGTCTACTGCCTGTCTCATCTTTGGTTTTTTACCCCACCTTTTCTTTTTGTGGCTCTCTCATAGATCTCATTGAGCTCAAAGTTTTGCTCGAGGATGCAGAGGACAGAAAGTACCCTGAGAACACTTTGTTCCGTCGCCTGAGGGAGATGGTAAAAGAGGCAGAGACGTGCTCCTCTGTTGCTCAACTGCTGCTCAGCCGCAAGCAGAGGCACAGGTCAGGACATGTATAATGTCATAATTTCATCCAGCAGAAGTGACTTGTCAGGGGTTTATGTTTGTTTTGTTGTGGTTTTAAAACAAAATTCTATCTGTATCTCCAGCAGCCGCCTGCGTTCTGAGAGCAATCGCAATCGGACCAAACTGACCGTGGATGAGCTGAAAGCCTTCGTAGACCAGCTCTACAGGCTTCCCTGCATCATCAGCCAGGCGCGACAAGTCAAAGTTAGTTCCATGTGTGAATACTATTAAACCACTACATGACTTGCCCTACATTTTCTTTACCTCCAAATCGCCATCCATGTCTTCAGGAGTTACTGGAGAATGTGGAGGACTTTCATGAGCGAGCCCAGGTGGCGCTGTCAGATGAGATGCCCGATTCCTCCAAGCTGCAAGCACTTTTGGACCTGGGCAGTGGCCTGGACGTGGAGCTGCCAGAGCTGCCCAGACTCAAACAGGAGCTTCAGCAGGCCCGGTGGCTCGATGAGGTGGGTTTACGTCAGATTATATCTGCCTGGTTTAAATGAGTTGTTCTGCTTGTGGAGTTATTTAACATCATGGCTCAGTTTTAAGGTTTAGCAGCAAAAACTAAAGCATTTTCACTTTTTTTGGAGGGGGAGGGGGGGGTAAAATATATGAAAATGGAGTCAACTTTAAGCTAAACAAAGTCAAACAAAGTCAGTGAACTGCCATGACCCCCCTCCCCCCCTCTGAAGTGGGCAGAGCTCCCTCTTTCTCTCTTTTCTCTGTAGAATATTAGTAGTATTAATAATAATTTAATTTCTAAATGGTTCCGTAACAGTGTGAAGGAAACTGCTTACTTAATTGTAGTGACAGATATGAGTTAAAATCATTGCGCAAAATTGAGACTGAGAACATCATCAAATTTCAGGTTCGTGCCACCCTTGCCGAGCCCCACCGCTTCACTTTGGAGCTCATGAAGAGGCTGATTGACTCTGGGGTAGGTTTGGCGCCGCACCATGCCGTGGAGAAGGCCATGGCTGAACTACAAGAAATCCTCACCGTCTCAGAGAGATGGGAGGATAAGGCTCGTGCTTGCCTGCAGGCCAGGTGAGGTTTAAAATGTGAATGGAAACCCAGAAATACCCATAAAACTCCAGCTTTTAAAATGACAGAGTTTACGTGTTTGTGCTCTCGAAATTTTAGGCCTCGCCACAGCATGGCGACGCTCGAGAGCATTGTGTTGGAAGCTCGGAATATCCCAGCGTACCTGCCAAATATTTTGGCCCTCCGAGAGGCCCTGCAAAAGGCCAAGGAGTGGACTTCCAAGGTGGAGGCCATTCAAAATGGCAGCAGCTATGCTTACCTGGATCAGCTCGAGAGCCTGCTGGCCAGGGGTCGCTCTATCCCTGTGCGGCTTGATCCGCTGGCCCAGGTGGAGTCTCAGGTGGCTGCAGCCCGAGCCTGGAGGGAGAGGACAGCTCGCACATTCCTCAAGAAGAACTCCACATACACACTGCTCCAGGTGCGCTATCATTGAAACCTTTGATATTTCTTGTGGCTGAGGTGCTTTAATATAAAATATCTTTAATATGGAGTCTGGATGATATTTTTAATTCTTCTCTTAGGTCCTCAGTCCTCGTGTGGACATCGGAGTATATGGCAACAGCAAGAGCAAGCGAAAGCGTGTTAAGGAGCTCATGGAGAAGGAGAGGGGCAGCTTTGACCCTGACACCCTGAGTGATCTGGAGGAGAACCTTGAGGAGGTGCGAGAGCCTTCTGCTGTTGTAGCAGCCTTCAAAGCCAAAGAGCAGAAAGAAGTGGAGGCCATTCACTCACTCCGTGCTGCCAATTTAGCCAAGATGGCCATGGCAGACCGCATCGAGGAGGTCAAGTTCTGTTTGTGTCGAAAGACTGCCAGCGGCTTCATGTTGCAGTGCGAGCTTTGTAAAGACTGGTTCCATGGAGCATGTGTCCCTCTGCCTAAGACGGGATCTCAGAAGAAGCTCGGTGTGAGTTGGCAGAGCAATAGTAAAGACTCCAAATTCCTGTGTCCGCTGTGCCAACGATCACGGAGGCCGAGATTAGAGACCATTCTGTCGTTGTTGGTTTCACTGCAGAAGCTGCCAGTGCGTCTGCCAGAAGGAGAAGCACTGCAGTGTTTGACGGAGAGGGCAATGAGCTGGCAGGTATGCATACAAATTACAATGCCTGATGGTAGCTTCTCAACCTCCCAGTGTTTTCTTATTGTCTTTACTGGATACCTGCACTTACATTGGTTAAACTACATTACTAGGATCGAGCACGCCAAGCTCTGGCCACAGAGGAGTTGTCCTCAGCCCTGGCGAAGCTGTCTGTACTGAGCCAGCGCATGGTTGAGCAGGCTGCGAGGGAGAAAACAGAGAAAATCATTAACGCTGAGCTGCAGAAAGCTGCTGCCAATCCTGATTTGCAGGTACTTTAATCATCAATAATTCGACATTGTTATAATTTCTGTTGTAACTCTGCACATTAGAAAAATTGTCTTTAGAGGTACAGATAGTTGTTGTAGAGGCAGCTTCTACTGGGCTTTGTGTGTAAATGTGGAATTCACCACTAGAGGGCAGGAATATGTAAAACAACAAACAGTCCATTGGATTGAGTTAGCGGTCTGAAATGTGAAGCAGTGCAGAGAATTGGCGTGTTCAGGTGATGATCTGAAACCTGCAATTAAATGTGGCCTCCAGGACAGATACCAGGCAAAACAGCCTTACTCAGCATCAAGCTGAAGAATAGTTGCTCTTTTTTGATAAGTTCGGTGGATAAAACCTGTCCTCTGAGGACATAAAAGACATTTTAGAAAGTGTGTGTATTTGTGTGTTTCACAGGGTCACATCCAAACTTTCCAGCAGTCTGGTTTCAGCAGAGCCACATCACCGCGCCCGTCTGTGGACTATGACGACGAGGAGACAGATTCAGATGAGGACATCAGGGAGACGTATGGATATGACATGAAGGTACGAGAGGCAGCAGTGCTCAGATTTAAAGTCATGGTGTTAAAGCACTTTATTTTAAATTGTTTTTTTTATTGTATATCTGTTTGTCTCCAGGACCCGGGTGAGGTAAAGCCCTACCTCTTCTGTGATGAGGAGATTCCCGTGAAGTCAGAGGAAGTGGTCAGTCACATGTGGCCAGCTGCCACGCCTTCCTTCTGTGTCGAACACGCCTACTCCTCAGCCTCCAAGTCTTGTGTTCAAAGTGAGTCTGAGTTGACTTAATACAATTCTTTTGGCTTTTAGTCTGTTTACCCTTCATCCCCTGTTGGGTTTTTTTATGCACATCGCATGAGCAGTTATTCCTATTATTATTAGCATTTGTTTGCATAATAAGCATTTCAATAACATGAACTGCTCTTTGGAAGATTCCCATTTCCTACTCAAAATCTTTACATCTCATATTTATCAGATCTGGGCACACCCAGAAAGCAGCCCAGGAAGACCCCTTTGGTACCTCGGAGCCTTGAGCCACCAGTTCTCGAGCTGTCCCCACCGGCTAAAGCTCAGCTGGAGGACCTGATGATGCTTGGAGACCTGCTGGAGGTGTCCCTGGATGAGACCCAGCACATCTGGAGAATCCTGCAGGCCACTCACCCTCCCTCTGAAGAGAGATTCCTGCAGGTCATGGAGGTAGGGAGTCCAGCCATTATGCAACCTGACTGCGCAGCTGGATAGGGACTTAATACTGAGATTAATCATTCTGGTTGGTTCTGATGGTGTAATTATGCACCCTGCCTGCAGTAAATAGAGGATAAGATTTTTCTTTTATCTTTTTTGTTTTTCCCCTCTTTTCTCCAGCCTGATGACTCTCTGATGGAAAAGCCTCTGAAGATCAAGCTTAAAGATTCAGAGAAGAAGCGGAAACGCAAGATGGAAAGAGCCGAGCACCACCACATACTGATGGCTGCCGCCGTTGCTGGTGGAGCTTCGACGATGGGAGATATGCGACCGCCAAAGTCTAAAGACTTAAAGAGGGTGGGTCTGGAGCTCGGCCTTGGGGGTAAACCCAAAAAGAAGAAGCTCAAACTCAACTTGGAGAAGAATCGGGAAATGAAGCAGCTGGCCAAACGGTTAGCCAAGGAGGAGAAAGAGAGGAAGAGGAAAGAGAAGGCAGCCGCAAAGGCAGAGGCCATCAGAGAGGGGATGGAGAAGAGGAAGGAGAAGAAAATTCTCGATATACCCTCGAAGTATGATTGGTCAGGAGCTGAGGACTCCAATGATGAGAATGCAGTGTGTGCAGCCAAAAACTGCCAGAGGCCCTGTAAAGATAAGGTGAGCAATCCTGTCATTACCTTCCCATAACCAACCAACCAACATGTGACTGAGTTTCAACACTGCAGATCCAGGTCTGTGTTGAAAGGGGTACAAAGGGTGAATCATAGGTGATTGATGGACACAGCTACAGATTAGCAAACAACAGGAACCACACGTGATTGTGTGACATATCGCCTTTTTGTTTTTTGGTTTGTTTTTTTTTTTTATCTCAGAGTTTTCAAAATTACTTTAAAAATATTCTTCAAGGAAATGTGTTTGGTAGGAGTTCTTTTGCATAATAATCTTAGCATTATATAATATGCTGAAACACTGGAAAATGTTATTGTATTATTGACACTAAGTCAAATCATCTAATTTTTAATATCTAAACTGCCTTTTTTCAACTAAGTTTAGTTTAATTTATTTACAGCAGATTTGCCTCCTTAGTTCACCTCCTATTATTTTCAGTGTTAGTTTTAGTCTTTTTAATTATTATAACAGAAAAGATTTGCAGAAGAGAGATCTGAATACAAGGGGTCATTACGAGGGGTTGAAAATGCGCTAAATTGGCAACACTGAGCCCAACCGAGGTCCAGTTGTTTTTCCGGGTTTGTTCCCGCTGTCTGCACTAACCTTGCGAGAACTGCCACCCAGGCTAGTTCATAATTATGTAATTCATAATCCGATTAGTCGACTAATCGTTTCAATAGTCGATGACTAATCAACTATCAAAATAGTCGTTAGTTGCAGCCCTAATCTAGTTTGCAAACAATACTTCAAACTTGTTCTCACAGCTACAACATCGTCCCTCCGTGCAGATTAAAGTAGGTATCTCGTTAGTCCCCGTCTCCCTAACAAATGCTCGGTCCACACGCTAAACACCAGCAAAAGTGCTGAGTCATCCGAACTACAGACGCACCGGTGCCCGCCCTGCGCATGTCCGTGTTAAGGGCCTTTCCAGACATGAAAGACGGCATTTACGTGAGTTCATTTTAAAACTTTGTCGTGTATATTTTTCATCCCTTAAAATCAGGCTCGGCATGAAAGCCTTAAGAGTGAAATCTGTATTATGAGGATGATGTCAGCAATAATCCCCTCTGTCTGCAGTATCTGCTTATTTCCCAATAATTTAGCAGCACAACGTGTTATAAAGCAGTCAAGAATAGCAGATCAGACACTGACCCTGGCTCAGTTTCTCATATATTAAATATTTTTTTATGGTGATACATAATTTTACTGAACATTTTAAGTGCAGTGTGTTTAATTCTAAGAGTACATATGTCTGTGTGTACTCACATTCCTGCATGTTTTCTCACATTTGTTTACAAAGACACAGATTTTTTTCTTTCTAAAGAGACAGATTCATTTTTATTTACAGATTTGGCTTTTTCCTTATTCTAATATTGCAGTTTTTACAAATAAAATAAAAACAGGAGTTGTATAGGAGACATTTTAAACAAAACGTCATTAAAATTGTTCCAAGTACAATAAAATAATTTGTTAAACAAAAAACTTGTCATTTCTTCAAGGGTCAGTGTAACATAATATTTGTGAAAC
>VUQK01017723.1:0-13239 GCA_015106715.1 Bujurquina vittata
TGCTGCCATACCCTAAACTAAATTTACTGCTCCCCCCCCCCCCCACACCCACCACCAAAAAAAAAAAAACTAAGGGAACCCTTGAACACTTTGTAACTTCCAATCCAGCCCTCCAAGGGTTGATTTTGGTACACAATGTATGTCAGTAAATATTTTCAATTTGAGCATTTCATTAATCAAGGTGTGTTTTTAAGCGTCACCTTAATTTTTTTTTTTCTCAGCAGCACACACTTCGGCACACGTTTACTTTTTGTTTGTTTGTTTGTTTGTTTTATCATTTATCTGTTACAACCCCAGCATATACTAATGATCCTTCACTCAGGAAACACAGAAAAGCCCATTACTCATGAACATGGATCTTTTTATATTGATATCTACCCTGCATCATGATTCATTTCCATGTTCCTTTTTGGATTCCCTAAAAGATTTGGGGTTAGACTTCAGTGAGGAAGAAGTAGTCCAAGACTTATGATTTTTAAATAGCCGTCCATTTAAAATAATAATTTACTGTACAATGGAATACATGCTGTTTACCTTTTTACATTTTCTTTAAAGTCCTGTTAAGTCTCAGTCTGCATTGGATATAATATGCAGCTGAGAACTGGAGTTCAATCAAATGCAAGTTTGTGTCCACTCAGACAACAGGACGAGACTGATGATGCATGACCCCGAACACTGTAGCTGTTGAACTGTTTTGTTTTTTTAGTGAATGCCATGGTATCTCAGCAGTGTTTCAGCTCTTTGAGTTGACCGAGTTTATACTGAAAAATGCAATATGCATGTTTGTCTCTTTTTTTTTTCCAAGTTTTGTTTTAAACAAAATATTAGTGTAGCTTTTTTTTTTTGTTCTTATATTTACGTAGATACACTATAATAGCCTGTTTGCCAAATTTGAAACAATAATGATGTGATAAACTGAATATTTCTTGTGGAATTGAACATCTCTTTATTTTTAAGGAAAATAGTTAATTGGAAATTCCAGGACACTTGTGAAAGCAGTTGAATGTATATCTTTGTACAAAACTATTTTAGTTCCGAGGATAAGGTAGTTACAATAGATGTGAAAGATAACCTTTTTTATAAATTTTTTGTATTAGAACATTAACATTGATAATTTTGTATATATGAGACACTAGGCTTTCTGACTAGCAGAAAGGTCAAACATTCCTACATTTTTTTTTAAATGTACGTTTGTCAGATTATTACATAAACATGCGCAATGTTATGTGCCTTTTATTTGGGTTGTCTAAATAAAAGAAAACTATCAAATGTGTTTATGTATTAAGTATAGTTCAAAGTTAAGACACCGATATAATGACAAATTAAGATCTCAAAATACTCCCATCTATTTCCTCAAATTATTTTATTAATGGAAAAACCTTATCCAAAACTACCAGGTGATTGAGATTAACAACCTTTTTATGAAAGCTGAGTTTAATTTCATGAGCCACACCCAGAAATGATTACTGCCAGACATGTTGAATCAAGAAATCACTTAAATAGAACCTGTCTGACAAAGTGATGCAGGCTGAAAGTTCTCAAAGTGCCAGGATCTAAAGAAACTCAAGAACAGATGACAAAGTCACTGACATCCATCAGTCTAGAAAAGGTTTCAAAGCCATTTCTAAGGCTTTGGCACTCGAGTGAACAATAGTGAGAGCCATTATTCACAAATACAGAAAGCTTAGAACAGTGGTGAATCTTCCCAGTGTGGCTGACCTACCAAAATTACTCCCAAGAACACACTGACCACTCGTGCAGGTCACAAAAGAATTTAAAGTATTTCAGGCCTCACTTGCCTCAGTTAAAGTCAGAGTTCATGATTCAGCAATAAGAAAGAGACCGGGCAAAAATTGAACTGAATGGCGTGTGACAATAGCCCAGACATGAAGACATGGTTAAATGTTTTCTCTAGGTCCACAAAACACATGCAGACTGGATGGGCAAACATTATCCTCTAAATAGCCTTGAGAGGATAAAGATCCGGTCCGGCATCCCACATTGTCCCTCCTGAATCTGAGGTTTGACTCAGATTCAGGCTAACCAAGCCTGACAAGACTCCTTCAGCTTGTCCAGCATCCTTCGCCGCCGCCTGATCCAACTCAACACCAGCTTGTGATCAGTTGACAGCTCAGCTCCTCTCTTCACCTGAGTGTCCAGAACATACCACTGAAGATATGATGATAGGATTACAAAATCCATCATTGGCCTGTGACTTAAGATGCCCTGGTGCTACGTGCACTTATGGACACCTGTGATTTGCACAGAAGTCAAATAACAAAACACCACTCAGATCAGGAAGGCCGTTCAGGAAGGTCCCTCTGAGTCTCACACACTATCTCAGAGTTTGTCCCTCCCACAGAGGTGATGTTCAATGTCCCAATAAGCCAGCCTTGATCGGTTCCTCTTGGCCGCCGCCTGACAAACCCCTATGGCACCTTCCATCATAAATGAAATCATCATTTAAAAACTGAATTGTGTATTTACTCAGGCTGTCTTTGTCTAATTCTAAAAAATTTTTTGATGATCTGAAACATATGTGTGACAAATATGTCAGCATGAAATGTGGCGCGCGTCTGGGCCCTGCACTCTAGGGCCCAGGTGGAGCCCAAGTAGACAGCCCACACATAAAGTACGGGCATACTGTGGGTCCTCTGCAAGTCCACAATGGGCCCCACTGTGGGCCTCTGTCCTTCAAGAAGCCTGGAGAACTATTCCTGAAGACTACTTTAAAGAAATGAGAAGAAAGCTGCCTGTGAGTTTCCAATGCCTGTCCCTATATTTGACTAGCATTTACACAGGAGCTGCACACACAATGGCAAAGCTGTTTCATGACTGCTTCGATTAAATGTCCGAGTTTGCTTTTGTTTTGAGTTCTTCTGCCATCTATTGGCCAAAAATAATTTTGTATAGGAATAATATAGGCCTATAGAATCATTTTAATAGGATAAGCCCTTGTATATGCTGTTAGTAGCTATCCCATCTAAATATTTATCATGGGTGCTAACACTTCACAAAAACAAAACAGCTTGCTGAAAATATTCTAGGAAGAAATGAGATTTGTATAAACATTTTGTGTGGCAGATATTAGTATTTTCTATCCCTTGGAACTGCATGTACTTTAAGTGACTATTTTTAGTGACTATATTTAAAGTAATAGTTTATCTGTACTCATGCTCTGTAACAACTGCTTTAACTGTTACCCAGCCTATTCCCTGGTTCACCCTAGTTCATGAAAGTCCCCTGAGGACAATTGTTTCTGAAACAGAGTGACCATCAGATTGGGCACAGAAAACTCATGCTCCATTCTTAGATAATGTTGTTTGTGCGCTGTTTGCTGTTAAAGCTGTTAAACTCTTCCACCAAGCAGGAAACAAAGCGAGAGGCTGGCCGGAGCAGGTGCTGTCAATCGACCATGAAAACCATCAGCTCAGCATGTGCTTAACGTCCACGTTGGTATGTGAGACACAGCCTTTTAAATTTATTGGTATAGAATTAGATGTTTCATAATATCTAATTTTCCTTGTTTCCCCCCACAGGACATCTTCAGCCTCAGCATGTAATGTTTTTGTCACAGTTAGTCCAGCAGGTGGTGGTGTCTATGCATATTCCACAGTTGTTTGATCGGGGTCCTCTCTGACAGCAGCTACACCTGTTTTCCAGCTCTGAGGAAGAAACCAGCCAACATTTTATTTTACATTTGCTTCTTCTGAACTTGAATATTGCACAGACTGAAGAAGATATAGAATCCATTCAAATTCAGAAGAAAACACATGGCGGCGAAAGCAATGATCATTAAATTATTTAAAGCCTGTATACAACTGAAAGTTATAAGACAATAAACTTTTGGAAAAGACCATGTGCTGTTTTTAAAATATTTCTGCAAGCATCACATTTCTTAAAAGTTTCCAGATGGTTAAGTGGTCCACCAAGTTGTGAAGGCTTTGTGGGCACACAGCCCAACAATGTTTCTCAGTGGCAATTTTTTCTGGTTTTATGGGTTGGCATTTTCATAATCTACATTATCATATAGTATCGTTAGAAGAATCAGAAAAACTGGAAACCCTGACTGAACTGATTCAGGCCTCCAAGTCACACTGAAACTGAAATCTTTTTGGAAATCACGGAAGTTGCATTCATGGATAAAGAGAGTGACCATCTGGCTTAACAGCCAGCATCTGTGATGGTATCAGTGCACATGGTATGAGTAATTAGTAAATCTGTGAAGGTCCCATTAATGCTGTGAACAATATATATAGAGGTTTTTGGAGCTGCATATGTTCCCATTCAGAGGAGGCCTTACTTATTTCAACAAGACAATGCCAAAGCACACTCTGCACAACAACGTGGCTCCAGAGCAAAAGAGCTCAGCTAAATTCTCCGGCCTGCAGTTCAGAAACTGTGCTTCAGTAAAAGCATCTGGTATTGATAATAACTGTTGGGTTAAATAATAATTCATTCTCTGGATCATATTTATGCAAAATTACAGAAAATTCTTAAGGGTTCACAAATCTATATGCACCACTAAACATGTGCACTCTGTAAATGTTACATTACATTTAAAAGCAGAAAAGGACACACACACACACACACACACACACACACACACATTCTAATTAACTTAATCATTTAAATTATGTCAAAATAAGTATCCAAATGGTACAGTGAGACACGCCTCTTGTTATCTGTGCTGCAGTCCTCGTGGGCGGGATTTACACGTCAAAGGCCGCAAGTCTTAAATGCTCTTTTTGGGGCTCAACCTACCGAAGACCTGAAGGGACCCCTGCTGGGAATCCTGGCTAGCAAAAGAAGATGGAATTAGACTGTCCGCAGCCTAATTTAATCTGAAGCTGGGAGCTCCATGCTGTGTGTTGTGTCTTGGCTGTCCAATAGTACAACAGTTTAAACGGCTTAAGAGACCATCAGGCTGGGAAAGGATCATGTCATCCTCAGCTCTGTGAGTTGTGTCAGCGAGCTGTTAACTATCTGACCATCGCTTATGCGCCACAAAGACACACCTGGGATTTCCCGCATGATGCACAATGCTATTAATAAGGTCAAAGGCCAGCTATTTAAAATGGAAATAAAGTCTTGGAAAAAAACTGCAGCAAAAAGAGAGCACAGGGGGAGGAGGAACAAATGGTGAGAGACTGATTTTGTTTGTTTTCTTTAGAGATGCTTCACATTTCACCTTTTTGTGGTATGTCAATAGTTAAGAAGGCACAAAGATACAATGTCCAAAAAATAGCTGTCCTCATATTTCACTTTCTTCCTTTCGTTTGATATGTTCGGTTATTGGTTTGATAGAGTATGTGTCCTCTATGAGTTAAACCTTCAGTTCACTAGTATTCGTTTCTTTGGAAAGCCCTCGTTCCCTCTGTTAAGCACTTTGTAACTTGATTTTGAAGGCAAAGAGGAGCTGAAATTGGCCTGGTGTCCTGCTGGCATTTCATCATCAAATCTGTGCTGTTAATACAGCAGGACTGCATTCACAACGTGGTGGACCAACAACAATAGCTCAAGTCTGTTTCATTCCATTGCTGCAAGGCTGGCGGACGGGCTTCTGTTATATTTGTGAAATGTCGATTATACTGTGTTGCCTTGAGAAGATAAACGAATTCAACAAGATGCTTAGTTTAAACGACTGATATTTTCCTATTTAGATAAGCTCAATACATCAACCCAAACTTGTTGAATTTATTTGTGATTCTATTGTGTTTCAATTAGGATTTAGGTTTGCATGAGGTTTGGAACTTGGACATTCTGTAGGTGCAATTCACTGAAGTTTTTTTTTTTTAGATTAATAAATATAAGACAGCCAGGTTGCAGATTAGTTTAAGATGAATGAAGTTGTTCATTTTGACTTTTCTAGTTTCTAGTGATTAGAGGCTGACTCAGTGGTGTACCAAAACCACCAGAGTGAGGTTTCCAATCCCTCCATTTGGTTTTTCACTTCTGTGCTGTCTGATTTCTATGTGCTGCCATGTCAGGCTGCTATTTGGACTGGTGCTTTTTTTCTCTTTTTGGCCAGTATAAGACACAGTTACAGTTTTCCCTGCGATCAGAAGAGGAGAAGAGACAGACAGATGGAGAGAAGGAACACAGGGCTCCATGAGAAGTGACTCACGTTCCATTGTATAATCAGGGTATATTAAAGGAAGGAACATCACACCCTCATTGCAGCAATAAGCCATGTGTACTGTTACTTAGTGGTTGTGGAAACCTGCAAATTCATCCCACCCCCATGGATATAATATGCACTGTCCTGATATGAGGACAGACGATCTACCTCAGTCTCAAGTTTGCAATAACAAACTGTTATTTCTTCATTTCTGCCCGCATGCTCTTGTGGCTTTTAATGCTCTGGTAGAATGAAGAAACATACAGGATGCACTTTAAAAGATCAAAATGCCCTGTACTCTTTGGGTGTACAGACCTTATACACTCAACTATTTGCAGTTACATGCACAGTATGTGAGCTTGAACTGACGAGCCGAGGATTTTGCACTGATTCACAGTGTCATTCCTAAAGCGTGTAAGGAAAGCAAATAGTTATGGTGTATCTATATTACCCTACAGCAAAATACTAGTCCAGTAGAGTGTACTGTTGATCATATTGCTAAAATCCCTATCCAAGCAGCTCTTGCGGTGCATCAGTTTTGCTCCACACAGTGTAATGACAGTGCATGGAGCTGCAAGTGAGGTGAAAGGTGGTGATTATTCTTGGTGTCCAAAGCTACTCTGGAATTGCCCTGCCTCTCTGTACTGGTGTGAAACAGAACAGAAAAAAAGGAGGCGGGGGGGGGGATTCTGAGTCCTTGTAGCACCTCTGCGCTATATGTTATATTATTGCTGTTATCTGCTTTGCTCTCATTGAAGGCCCTTTTCACTGAACCACAAAACATTAAAGATCTTCCATTTTGCATGGCTGAAACTCGTACCTGTGGCTCTTTAAGCTCAAAAACCATCACGGTCGGAGAAAGACAGACATTTCAAACAACAGTAACTCTGGTTTATGCTCCAGTAGGCCGTGTGACAGTGAATCAGCATGCGCGATATCAAAGCAGCTTAACGCAATTAAGCCGTCGTTAATTTATTAACAACGTGCCCAAAAGAGGTGTGGGGAAAGACCTGCGCCTCGCCACAATGCAGCAATTTTTTTAATTTGCTTTAGTATTTCTCAAAACAATAATTTTGTTCATTTGCTTATTTGCATGAGCGATTTACGGCTGGATGTGGAGTGCAGGCTTTCCCACCCAATGTGACTTCATTTCCCAGATTGCACCGCGCCCCATGATGTTCCCAACAGCTGACAGACGGTGGAAGCCTCTGTCAGAGCTGTGTCGGTGGAAGCTTTGAGTATCCTCTCATCGGTAGTCTGAACGGACTGAAATTGCAAGTCGAGCCTTACCGGACTCTGGACCGCTTTCTAAACCGGGTTACCGTCGGGCATCTTGTTGCGATATCTTTAAACCACTGCTGTGCACCCAGACTTTTTTTTTCCAGATTCGGAGCTGGGGTACAATCGCTGTCAGCTAACTTCCACAATAGGTCGCTGCGTGGCTGGACTGCTGCATATGTTTGATTTTAGCTTAACAGTTTGACTCCAGCCCTTCCAGCCGTGCCCAATGCTGAGGAATGGATAGTGTGCATGCTAAAGGTGGAAAGATGGTCGAGAGCGATGAGCAGCCGGAGAGGGATAGCGGCGGCGGTGGCGCAGCGATGGCCGCACTACATCAATGCGAACTCATCCAGAATATGATTGATATCTCCATCTCCAGTTTACAGGGGCTACGCACCAAATGCGCCGCGACCAACGACCTCACACAGCAGGAAATACGAACTTTAGAGGTAACGAGCTTTTTCACACGGACTCTGTCCGGCCATAGAAAGTAGTCTAGGCAAATTGCGGAGTCATGAAGTCCCGACGCTATGTCCGCCTCACAGGCTGGATACTGGCTGCGAGCGAGGCGCCCTATCAGTGTCAGTGAGCCCAGCACATTTTGTCGCTATACAGGCTACCACTGGTTTACTCAAAAAAAAAAAAGCCCATAATGCAGTTTTGCTTTGTCCCGTGGGCTTTACTATCCCCTCTAGAATATTCGATAAACATCAGTGATCTTTATTTGTCAGGAGCCCCTCGGATAGTTCCCAGCGCCGTGCCGTGCCGCTGAATTGCGCCTGGCCTCATGGCACACATTCAGTAGTGTCTCACTGCTGCTGTACGCGGTCCTGTGCCGCGCTCTGCGCTGGCTTTTGCCTCTGTACTGTGGGGCCTGTAAGACAAACACAAATGTACGACGCGTAGCATGTGGTTATCATCCAGCAGGCATCCATCTGGATGCAGATTCAGCTGTGTCGTACGGGGAGGACTTGACGTTGCTTTGCGCGTTGCTCTTTTAGAGCAACCTATTCTACTATATAGCAGGCAGTGCGATGGAGGGAGTCATGCCCGGTAGCGTGTAAGCGTCAGCACAGGACGCACGCTATATGCGCCCATATGTAGGGAAAATTCAAATGAAGATGGGAGGGAGAATGCACTTTTAGTTTTTGCAAGGTTATATTTGTGTCTTTTATGAATATAGTTCTGTTCTCCAGTCATTTTGCAAAGGGGCAGTTTTTATCTCTGGCTTGCATGTTGCTGAGGAGGCTGATGGGAAAGGGGGGGGTTCTGTGGCATATAAATGGCTGATAAAGAGTATATTTTGATGAGGCTATAAGACGTGGAAAGCAGTTGAATATTACAAGTTGTGGGGAGTGACATCGTGGAGACATGATAGATGGTGGGTTTTCTGGTTCATGGTTTATTTAAGCCTTGTACCTTAGCTAAAAGGAATATTCACTACTGATTGGCTGGAGGCTATCAATTATCCATGTCTCTTTTATTTCTGTAGAACCGAACACCCTGTGAACAATTGTGCTGTTGCACTAAAATGTAATGTTCCAGAAAGCGCACATTGGTTTGTTTCAGCCACGCAGAGGACACAACCAGCATGTTTTTTGTTTTTTTTAAAGAAACCTTCAGCATGGCCCATGAAGGGAGAAGACCCTTGAACCACTGTTCACACTGTATCCATAATCACTTTAGAATCAGGAATAATATCACCCACTCAAAACATCCGTTTGGGTTTCTTATGTTCATTTCAAAGCCTGCAGGGGGAAAAAGATCTTCCATAGAACAAACGGAGAGATGATCGAGCTGTGTTATGGACTCAGCTGTGTCTTTTTATCCAGTTTGAGGATACTATATGAATCTCTGTAAAATAATTTGGTAGCTCCCTCGCTGGCTGACAGGCATCAGCTGCAAGTTGGCAGCTACTGTGTGGGAACCAATTTTTACAGGCTCAAGTAAAGAAGCTTGGCATTAAATGAGAATTCAAATTATTCACTCAAATAGAAACCAGAGCAAATCAGTCTGGATATTTCTAGTTTTCCCATTTCATCCCAGCCGGAAACCCTCTTCCAACTGTTCTTGAGCCCGGACTAATAAGAACTGAGCAGTTTGTCCAATTTTTGTCTCCAAAAGCAATTTTATAGGTCATCAAATGCCGGCCTGAACTCAACAAATGGGTCCAAAACAAAGTGTGCAGAGTGATGTGGAGTGACAGAAACTCCTGCTCCACATATTCACCTCTTCTTCATCAGTTGTCATGTGTACCTTGTCTCCGGAGCAGGATGTGATCTGGCAGAGTTCTTCCTGAGAAATGCTGTCATGTGGATACATTTTGCACCAGCATTGTTCTACATGACAATGGACAGGCCGTGCCGCTCTCTCGTGCTTCTTGAAGGCTCCCGGGTCGCTTTCCTGTGCCTGTGCGACCGTTATTAGGGCCTATCTCTGAAAGTCACAAGTGCAAGCAGTGGAGGCCGTCACCTCAAGTCAAAGTTTGCTGGTTCACAGTCTCGCAAGGTTTGGTATCCTTCCCCTGCTGAAGCGGGGATTCACGTCTCAGTCTGCACTTGATTTGCTAATTTTATGTGCTGATTACATTTGTGTTAAGCACAGCATTTTTAAGATGTTGTGACGTCGCTGTCGTATTATTCTTCCTCGTTTTCTTCACTTTGTTTTTTAGAGGCCGTATTCATGGTGCTTTTGATTTAGAAATACTGATTTTAAACAAGTAGGAACTTGCTCTGACCGGCTGATTCCTAGACAGTGAAACAAATGGAGAAGTAACGAGAACTGAAAAGACGGATGTGAGGAAATCTTGAAAATGAGCAGAGTGTCTTTGGGCGGTGGTAGATACAGTTTTCTGTCTTTGAAAAACTAACATGACATGTTAAACAAAAGTTTTAGAAGCCATATTTGCAGTTCTGTGTGTTCTTTAGGAAGCAACAGAGTTTCTCAGCACAGTAAGCATTTATTTATAACACGAAGGGCACGATGACAGTTCAATTAGGACAAAACAAATCTGAAAAAGAGAAAGATGCAGATTGCTCCTCACATGTCGTATCATGCCACGTATGGTCCTGTGCTGATCAGCAGTCTTACTTCCCACATCTTTATTTGCGCGCTCTTTTGAAACCACCTCTCGCCACAAGTGTGCACTTTCACTTCTCACTTCAGACACCCGTCAGATTTCACTTGCCACATCCCTTATCTCAGTGGATTAGGCCATCGGTTACAGATTTTAAATGACTCTGACGAAGTATTGCGCGAAAGGTGCCGCTTCTCCGACACGCACGATGTGTGTCTGGTGAGAGAGGTGTGCAGTGGTTGTAGTGTTTGTACTATGGTCCTGAAATTCCAGCAAGCGCACTGCCATGCAACCGTGACGCACAGGTGGTCCGTCCTGTAGCAAGGCATGGATATCATTCCTGCTAAAGCCGCGAGCGCTTTTTATTTCTGTGTTGAATTTGAGCAGCCCGTGTGAGGTCAGAGTAGTTGTCACGCTTGTGGTGCAAAGGGTTATCTTTCCCATATTGCACTGGAGTGCAATCAAGAGCAGCTTGAACTCACTTTATTCCCTCATTGAGAGAGCTTTATTATTCCACTTGAACTGTGTGTTTTTTCTGCCTTGCCAGTGAGAGGATAATGATACTGGCCTCTCAAATGGAGTGCTAACTGGTACTTCACTTTTCACATGTTAATCCCACTCAGCTTAGTCTCTGTCTGCCTCTCATGGTCCTTCTGTTACATTTACTGTAGCTCTTTGTATATTCCTGGCTTTTGCTTTATTACATCCACTTGCTCTGCCTTTAGCACCATGTTTGTTTCTAAGACACATCCAAATGGAAGCCTCAACTTTAAAAGCATCCTAATAACAGTAGAACTCGAGTGCTTTGCTTGTGCAGCACAACCTCAAACAGTGTGTTTTGAGGTATACATTCATTGCATAAAAGCAGCCTGCTGCCTTATCTTTTTCATCACTGCTCTCTGTAATGCAAGCAGCAAAGCGTCACTCTGTTTTGTCTCCTCATGGTGTTGGAGAGAGTTTGCTGCGCGCTCGTGGTGCGAGCTGTTGTGGCTGCATCTATATTTAGACATCTTTCTTCCTACGCATTTTCAGGGTTGGTTGTTAAATAAGAAAATCAAATGACGCGCAAAGAGCCTGTTCGAGAAGGGAGCGCAGGGAGGAAAGGGGAGGGGAGAATCAAAGCCAATCCGCTGAACTGCTTCTTATGACATGACAACTGGTGTGTGTGTGTGTGTGTGTCTGTGTGTTTGTCAGGGGGGCCTAGAGGTAGACGACAGAGAATGCTGTTCATATGAGGGTATAGAGGAGGAAATGCAGCTCTAGTGACTGCATCAGTGCTGACCATTTATCTTTACTTTTTCCCCCCCTTTTTTTTTAGAGTATTGGAAAAGTACCCAATAAGATAGATGGTACATGGTGTTTAAATCAGAACGGTTGAAAAGTGTAGGCAGATGTTGATCTATTCTTAAACTGACTGAGGGTGAGTTGTGTTGCATCCTGTAATTTTGAGGCCTGATGTGCCTTTTTTTTTTGTCTTTCTCCAAATCACTTTCTCTATCTCCAACTCACACCTGCTTATAAATCTAAAAATATACCTTTTTTTATTTTTAAACACACACAAAGTAAAATATTTTTGCCTTACGGCAGCTTGTAAATCTTGCATTTTAATTGGCCCAAATGGCCACATGTTCTCCTGTTAGACACGTCAGTCTATCTGTCTGAGGCTTGGACAGACTTCCACTTGCATGGGTGCTAACAATGATGGAGGAGGGGCAATACATAGGCCATTGTCTTGGACTGTCAGCTGTGTATCCCCGACAGACCTGCCCCTGCAGAAATATGTCAGCCATTGTATCTTTTTTCCTTTAACAGAACATCTCTGAATATGTGTGATATTTTGAAACATGCCTTTGTAATTAATATTAAATTTGGGCCGTGGTGCAGCCCTTCAGTTCATCCTCTGCAACAAGGTGTTCCCCTCCACCACCACCCCACCCCCACCCCATTAAGTACGCACCATTTTTAAGCCATCTTTCTTCTGATTGGCTGCCCCTTGCAAACAAAATATTTGAGCAGCACTTGCGTGGAGCTTCTGTGCTCCCAGCCGGTGTTGGGTACCTGAGACGAGCACTTTATGGATGTCTCTGCTCACTGATATGGGAGCAAGGAGTGGCAAACTGATGTAAACAGAGTGTTGTCTGTACTGAACTTATTATGTCAAACTTTCGCTATGTTTGATAAGAGCGTCATCAGAAGTACATATGAAACAATCTTCAATGCCACTGTGCTGTTGTAATTTTTCATGTTGACAGAGGACAGAAGAGCCTGTGGGCTACTACTGCAAAATAATAAAAGGATACCAAATTAGATTTTGCTATTTTGGCCAAGAGTGACAATATAGTCTACAGATATACCTTCTTCAAGATATGACTTTCAGTGCCCTCTGCTCTCTGTTTGATCCCCCAAAACTTAGATCAGTATCTCATGTTTTTTGGGGTTTTTTCCACCTAGACCAGAGGGGCCATATGGCTAATGCTTTACGACATAAGGAGTGTTATTATTCAGCGAGCCTGTTATGACAACAAGAAGTGAGTGTAGATTTCAGGCTGGGAGAGCTGACCTTCCTCTGCGAATAACATTTCCGGGGATAGAGCATTGTTGCTCAGTTCTATGACAGGGCCAAGCTTATAGCCTTGGCAGGTGCGCCAAAGTGACTGTGTCAGCAAGAGCCTTGAGAAAACAATTGAAGTGGCGGGATCTGCTCCTCGAGTGTGCTGTGTCAGGCTGGCCTGACACAGCACACTCGAGGAGCAGATCCCGC
>VUQK01017723.1:29676-41148 GCA_015106715.1 Bujurquina vittata
TTTTTTTTTTTTTTTATTTATATTTTTTTTTTTTTTTTTTTTTGTTTTTTTTTTTTTTTTTTTTTTTTTTTTTGATTGGTTTTTTTTTTTTTTTTTTTTTTTTTGTTTTTTGTTTTTTTAATGTTATTGTAAAAATTCATATTTTTGTATTGCATGTGATTACCATTCTGTACGCACAGTTTGTGTTTTCATCCATGGAAAAGAATAAAATGAGGCTTGTCATGTAAATAATGTGGAGCTGATAGTTATTTTACAGCTTAAAGACAGTAATAGTGTGATTTCACAGTAACTGGATAAGATGCTGAATTTTTATGTTATTGCAGTTCAAGTGTGCACTGCAGGTACACAATACACTCGCCAAACACTTGCTAGTACTGGTTGGACCTCGTTTTACCTTCAGAGCTGCCCGAATTCTTCGTGGCATAGATTTAACAAGGTGCTGGAAATATTCCTCAAAGATTTTGCTCCATGGTGACATCACGCAATTCAATTTTTCAATTCAGTGTTATTTATATAGCACCAAATCACAGAAAACAGTCGTCTCACTGTGCTTTTTATTGTAAGGTAAAGACCCTACAATAATTATAGAGAAAACCCAACAGTCAAAACGACCCCCTCCGTTCAAGCACTTGGTACCAGTGAAGGAACCCAATCATGTGACTAATCCCTGTTCCAGCAGACGTTTTTTAAAATTATACAACTTTTCCAGTCTTTTGTTGTCCCTGCACCAACTTTATATTAAACATTTTGCTGCCACTGACTGAAAAATTAGCAAATATTTTTCATTCCAATATCTGATACGCATTTTGTGAGAGTTTTAAATGGTTTGCAAATCATTGTTATATTTTAAACACCTTTTTTAAAAAATGGAATATTGCCATAAATTGCCATAAAAGGCAGAACATTTTAGTATATAGGTAAATATAATAAGGGTTGAAAAAGAATTGTATGTCAGAGATAGTAAGGGTAAACTTGACTTTATAATTCAGCAGGAAAGTGTTCTTAAATATACAAAGCTGCCTCATGATGTTAAGAAGAGGCTGAATATCCTCAGTTAAGTGATCTCAGTCCAACTGAGCTGCATTGCACTCACTGAAGACTAAAGTCATCACCAGATGCTGAGGTTGGCTAGGAGAGCATCAAGTAGGAATCATAAAATCAATTTCCAAAAGAGAGAAAACAAGTCCAAGCCTATAATAAACTACGGACAAAGTGAACAAATGTGTAAATCGTATTGTTAAATATCTTTTGTCAGTCTGGTATTTCCAAGGTAAAAGAAAGAAAGAAAAAGATTTCAGGCTTATTATAGCTGAACATTAAAGGTACAAGCCTGCAGCAGCTGTACGGTGACCACAATCCCATTTTTCCTCTAGGTGGCACAAAGACCCAAAAGAAAGTCAAAAGTAGTTACAATCTTTCCTTTCATGCTGAAGCCACAATGAGTCACAGCTGTATTTTCTTTTGGTTTAGCACATTTTACATTAACTTTTCTGAGGTGCAGTAACTTAATGACTGAATGTCTACTGTAATGCATAAACCACGTGGGCTTGACAGCCAGGACCCATGTTTGAATCTCACCTCAGCTTCTCACTTTCCAAAGCTTTAGACTGATCAGACGGACTGATTAGAATTTGCCAAGGATGGTGCTGATTGTTACATCACAAACACAATTTTGGCTGAGAGTCAAAATGACTAAGATGACTAATATGTCTAATAGCTATTTTTAAATTGTGGGGTAGTGACATTTTTATTCAGAAAAGCGCAAAGGTTTTATATTTATAAGTTTCACATTTGGTCGGACACTGAAGTGGTGACAGCAATCGAAAGCCTTTGAGTGGCTGTGGTCGGCGTGCACGAATGAAAGGAAATCGCTCTAGTTTCCCGTTTTTGGTTGAGCAGGCTGTTTTGTTTTTTCAATGATGAGTCCTTTGAAAGTATTTAAGACCTTAGAAGCTGTCACTAAAATGAGGATTATTGCTTTTGTTTGGTCCTTGAAGCCTTCAGGCTGAAGAAGGCTTCGGTATAGTGGCATCAATGGCAAAGAGGGGACCTTGTATATTCTACTGCAACCAAAAGCTCTTTGACTCCAACTGGCACTGGATCACATGATTTACTGAGGAAAACTGTTTCCATTACTGAGAGAGAGACAGTCACAGAATGACAATTAGTCACTTGTTTGATTTTGTTACCAAATCAGGAAGCTGAAGATTTAACATTCACGACCGGTGGCTTCACAAATGACCTGTTACACATGTTCAGAAGTGAGAGAAAAGCCTGCGCATGTACAGCCAGATTGTTTTTGTGTGTGAAAGAGAGGTGAAGGAGAGAGGAAGCGATGGGGAGAGAGCTTCCTCGAGGCCATTCTAACATTTGCTGAGTGCACCACTACAGCTGTCAGCCATCAATTGATGACCTTGGGACTCTCCTTAATGAAGCTGTCCACCACCACAGCCAGCAAGTCAGCTATTTATAGAAGGGAAGGTACTGAAAGAGCACACGCACAAAAAAAAATTAGAATCAGTCATAACTAGACACAAACAGAAGCACAAAAATCTACGACAAATAATTTGTGATATTATTAACAAACTGGGACTTTCCGTCGCTCAGGGGGAGGTGTGTGGTTTATGAGATGGAGGTCATCCTCATTCCTTCTGTTCTCACTTCCTCTCACACATATTTAACCTGCTGGCTGTTTTTGATCCGAATTCATCAGAATATGTTGGCACTGCCAACATGAGGACCAAGCAAATAAAGATATATGGTGTATGATGTATGCCAGATTCAAGCAGCACACCTGCTTTACCTTTGCTTTTGCCTTTCTGTCACCTAAAGAAAACAGGTGTTTGTGCTAGTTTTTACTCTCTGTTCTTTCCATGCTCACGATGATTAAATAGCAGGTTAACTCCTCTACATCATCTGCAGCAACTTACCAAGTCAGGCATTTCCCTCTAAATCTGAAAGTTACAAACGCAGGTGCAGAAAAACTGCCTGAAGGGCCGTAAGTCACACAGGAAACGGAGTGTACAGTAAAAGGGGGAAATAAAAGAGGAAGTGTGTAAAATAACTCGATTTTCATTGCAATTTTTTATATAAATATTTTTGTTGACGAACTGATGCGGAACGCAGCTTTCCATACGTATTTTATTTGCACTGTAAGTGCTTGAGCTGTGCAGCATGTGGTAACGAACTGCCAAAAAGGTCTTCTGCTGTGTGTATGACGATTACCCAAGGCTATAATTAAAGTGCTCTGTGAGCAGTCTCAGCTCAGACAAAAATAGGCACATGACAATGAAGATCATAGACATGGGTGTGATTATTATTAAATTATGTTTTTTAAAAAATATGTGGCAAAGTCATGAACTATAGATGTAAAAAAAATATGTGGCTAGGTCATGAACTATAGATGTTGTGTGTCAGCATCTTAAGGACAATAACATTTCTCAAAATCTGTACAAATGTGTAAAAAAAAGTGCAGTTTGCAGCTTGCTTTGTGTCTACTTTTGATGCTTTGCGACAAACTGTCGGCTGAGAAGAAACAGTGGAATTTTGGGGCAGTTAGTTTCACTCTCACTTATTCCATCTGTAGATGCAGATGATTGCACGGTCCTGGGCAGAACAGGGGAGCATTTCAGTTTATCATTTACGTCTGCTACTTTTTATAGTACGCTACCCAACAGATGTCTGCGTGACCAACAGCAGCGCAGAACAGAGCGCTAAAACCACTTCCTTTTCTTAATATAGTCCAAATGGAGAAGTAAGAGCAAGGCAGAAAGACGAGTGTGTCATCGATTTAGATTGCCGTCAAACCTCTCGCATCATTCACTTCTCTCCACCTGCAGCGCATTGCAAACATAATAACAGCATTCATACAGAAGGGAAGTCTTCTTGGAGCGATATCAAGATCATCCATCAGTGTATCAAGACCATCAGTGTAAGTCATAAACTTTATCTTTTAATGCTCAGTTTGATTATAAATTGACAGTAGAACTCAGCAAGCTCTTGGTGGATAAGCAGCAAGCTTCCTGTCTATGTCAGCTAAATCTCAGTTTTAAAGATGACACCATGTACATTTTAGAAGATGGACTGCTTGAAGGTTTAACATGTGGAGCATAAAATCTTTTTTAAAATACTTAAGAATATTTAACCCTATAACTGAGTCAAATGTGCTCACTATCCAATCGACAGCTTTCAAATCATTTTATTTTTCCTGCATCCGTTTTAAACAGAGCAGAACGAGATTTCTGAATCAACCTGTTTGGGTTTCACTGGGTTCAAAATCACCAGCGAACAGCAGCTTTGCTAGTTTTCTCACAATGACACTTTGTCGTGTTAGGGTGACAAAAACCTGCTGGAAACCACGCAACGAAGGCTGACAGCTAAACGAGAAGCACTCTGATTGCTGCAGATAAACTTTGAGGAAAATGCTTAACATCAAAGCTTACTTGAAGAGCCAAATGGAATTTTAGAATCTCATATTAATCGATGATAACTATTGAAGCATTCATATGTAAGCTCCGCTTTAACACTGTAGCTGATAAACATGAGACATATTACTTTATACGGTGCTGGACAGCTTGAGCTGGAGCTGCCATATACACTCAGGTGTGCTGCAGGATTAAAAACTGCAATAATCACATCCATGCATGTCTTTGCAGATACAAACATGAAGGGCCTGCTCTTCCTGAGTGCTTTGCTGTTTGTCCCAGGGCATACCGGCACCAACACATCTGCAGAAACACCAGCAAATATCACTGCAAATTCTGCCCATCAAGCGATGATAAATAAATCAACACCAGCTTTGAATGATATCGCCATCAATGCTTCATCTGGACTTCAGACCACCCCTGCCGCTATCCCCAGCAGAGCCGCCAGCAGAGCCACCACCGTAGCCACCATCGTAGCCACCACCACCTCCAACACCTTCACTGCAACCTTTCAGTCTTACAAACAACAATGCCCCACCCTGTTAATGGTCTCTGGCATACTGATTCTAATCTGCACCATTTTTCTGATATCCATACTGACATTGCTGTGCAAGGTGTGGCGGCTGAGCAGACGTCTTAAGATGCTGAGCAACAGCGACCTGATCAACATGTCTGAATCCTGGACAGGAACTGCTGAGAGTAACAAAAACAAGCCTGAGACAGAAGCCAAAGAGAGCACCATGTTAATGGCTGACTCAAGTCAAACACAGGATGAGACGAATAACGGCACCATCAAGGAAGCTGGAGAGAAGGCAAAGGAGGATGAGCAAACAAGAGAGGAGAAGGAGGTGGGAGACACCGCCAACAGTGAGGAGGCTTCGGCTGCACCTGTAACTGCGGCTGAAAGTTCATCCTCCTCTAAGCCAGAGGAGGAGGCCATCGATCCCCAGCCCAACAAAGCTGTAGAAGCAGCCTCGTCTGAGGGCAAAGAGGAACCTGATGTAGAAAAGAAATAGAAGAAAACTTCTCCGTTCCCACCACTCATAAGTCTTTGGGTTTTATGGATCTTAGATTATATGTTTCCTGTTATAAATAACTCATGAAACTGCCCCTTTTTGCATTTTTAAACTGGTACGTCATTCTTTTCACACATTGCATGAGAAAACAGGAAAGTGACCAAGTTCTTGAGTAAATCATGATATGAGACGTTCACATCTGGTGAGACATGCTAAATATATATACATAAACAATTTATTTCTTTTCCAAAGGATGCAATGTGGAGTTTTGTATCCAAGTGCCTTTATTACACTTTTATTACACTTTTAATCCTTTGACTGTAACTTTTTTCCCAGCATATTTTTGTTTTGTTTTGATTTTGTTTCTGTAAATCAAACACGCTTCAATTCCTGCATGAAAATTAAAATAGTTTAACAGCGAAATTCTCTATTTTTTCCCCAAGTCGCTTTGTGTTCCACACTCGTTCTCCTCTCTTACTTGAGAAACATGCAAGCACCAGAGGTTTAAGGCAAGAACTGTACAATACCACACCACCGTCGTTGCCCCTTCAGCTGTGTAACCAGCACATTTTTGTGAATGTGTGTATGAGAGAGAGGAAGGGAGGTCTGCTTGATTAGCAAGCAGCGAATGTGCGTCCTCCAGGCAGTGCCACTCAACTCCAAAAGAATGCTCTCTTTTACCTCAGCCAGAGCTGACAAAAGACACACACACACACACACACACACACAAACGCAAAAACAAATCCTTTTCAGACAAAGCATTAAGTGATTCTTTCCATGTCATGTGCAGAACTGGATCTGCTTACAGGTGGCTTCATGATCAATGTGCACCTCTCTTTAACAATTCTGAATAATTCGTTCTCTGCAAAACAGCGTCTGCTGAGCCGGCAGTGAATCCAAACCACTGGCACCGAACGCAAAAGCAGAGGGATGGGAAAACATAAAGCTGGGGCGGCTCAGGGTGATGTGAACGTATAGAGATGAGATGCAGTGAGTAAATATTTCTCTAGCAGCAACTTTTCTTCTGTGTGGTGCAGCAGATAGTCTTTTTTTTATTTTTTTTACCTTCCTGCTGCTGCAGTATTTGGCAACACAGCTCATACTGAAAGCAGTAATCGTGTGTGTGCGCGCGTGTGTGTGTGTGGGGCGGGGGTGCTTGATTTTGAAGCTTCTTGTAAGGGAGAGTTATAGATGAGAGACAAAATACAAGATATAAGATGCAAGAAAGGAAAGAACAGAGACAAAAATAAAAATGGGGCAGGCGGGGGTTGCTAAAGTGTGTTTTTGGTTAACATGACCACTGTGCTAAGACAATAAGTAAAACAAGGTTCACTTGCAAAAATCAGAAACGTGAGTGGCTTTTACATAAAATGATTTTGTCAAATTTGTCACATTTTATGAGTTTAATTATTGATTAGTTACCGCTTAGGTCTAATTTTGTGGTAGCAATACAGCAATGCAGTGCAGACTGGAGAGTTGCTTGTATTGCTGATGACAGGTAGGAAGCTGCAGTGGAGGAGAGTGCTCTGCAATAAATCATGGTGCTCTTTTGTGGCAGCCTCTAAACACTCACCAGGAAAATAAGGACCAATTGTAGCGCATCATCACTTTGTAAAAGGATACTTAAGAGGGGTGCAGATTCTGGAGATAACTGATGACAGTCAATCTTATTTTGAATACAAGCATGACTGAAATCAGCCAGTCAATCTGAACACAATGATAGTTGTCATTTTAAATGCAGGGGGAAATCCTGGAAGCTGCTTGGTTTAAAAGGGACTGAGTTGTTTCCTTTGTAGAATCCTTTTATGCAGCGATCCCTCCATTATCCGCTCCATTTCTCCTTACCTCCATCCTCATACACACATACCCCCCCACCCCCCCCAGCCACTCTCCAACACCCCAGCCCTCCCCTTTTACTTCCACTGCACAGAGTAAATCCAGAGCCTGCAGTGTCTGATCACACCAACCCCAAAAGATCCATAAGAGCCGATAGTAAACTCTCAGCTTTTCAGGGAGCAGCCAAGGACCAAACTGCAAGGAAGTGAGGGCAGCCTAATGCAATGGGCAAGTGAGTAGAGGTCAACTGTATGAGCAAAATAGGGTAAAAGAAAAAAAATCACCTTCAGCAGAACACCAGCTGGTCCTGAGCTAAAAAGCAGAAAAGGACAGGAGAAGAGGGGCTGGACAGCAAGAAGGAGCAAAGAAAAGTGACTGGAATGATAAAATGAGAAGGTGAGTTATGAACAAATTTAATGACTCTTTTACTCACACATTCTGCCACACCCTCAGCTCACAAATGCTGCAGTTTCAACAGCGCACAGCTCACGGCTGTGTCTTTGCCTGCCTTTGGACCGGCTGATGCATGAGTTCTCTGTGGAGTCATTAATAAAAGCCATCCATTGAGCTAGTTCTCCTCCTCTGAGAGCAAGGGAGTGACTTTACTGACAACCACTGATGACTGAACACGCAAACTGATGCCAGGGAAGATGACAACAGGGATTTCTCATCCTTTTGTGATAAATGGTTTTCTTCAATAGATTAGAAATATCCTCCTTCAGTTCAGATCAAGTGCTTATCAGTTATATAAAAGGATACAATTAAACACTCTCCTGATGGTGCATATAAAGGATACTGCTACAGAATCTCTGAAGACATGACTGCATAATTAGGGGAGTCGGTTTGGCACGTGGTATTAATGTTTGTACCTGCAAACAATGTGATGATGTACAGGAAACATTAAGCTACCTGTCTGCCCACATACAGCATCTACGTGTGTGTGTGTGTGTGTGTGTTTCTGTGTGTTTGTGAGAGAGTGAGAAAGAAATAGTTACAATTCATCTCCTGCAGGCAGCAAATGTTTGTGTCTTGTGTTCACTATTTTAGCACCCCACAGGCCTCATTTTCAATGTGCCTTCTAAAAATGATGCTGTGTGCAACTAACACACACAAAAAAAATGCTGTTTTCCTGTCTTTCTTGAAGGTGGAAGCTTTCCCTTCTGGAACTTGTGCTCGTGTTATGGCTAGGATCGCGCGTCCTGGCTGTGTGTCCCTCCATGTGCTCCTGCAGTCACAGCCACAGGGAGGCAGACTGCTCCCGGAGGGGTCTCAGAAAGCTGCCCGATGGCTTGCAGTACAACCTACGCACCCTTAACCTGTCCCACAACCGATTTCACAACCTGGATGAGGAACTCGCCGCTTACACCCATCTCCGCATCCTTGATTTGTCTCACAACCGGTTGAGCCGACTGCCCGCAAACCTACCTCGTTCCCTTTGGCGGCTCTATGCTGCCTCCAACCGCATTCAGTTGCTGGACAAGAATGACACAGTCTACCAGTGGAACCTGCGGATGCTTGACCTCTCCAACAACAAGCTGGAGAGGGCCATCTTCATCAACAATACACTGACCAGTTTGTGCACACTTAACCTTAGCCACAATCAATTCTGGACTTTGCCCACCAACCTCCCTGTACGCCTGGAGATTATTGACCTGTCTCACAACTTGCTTGTAAAGGTACTTCGGGGATCTTTAGACCGGCTTCCCAGACTAACTCACTTCTACCTGCACGCTAACCGCTTCTCCACACTGCCCTTTGGAGTCTTGGACAAAATGACATCACTCAGAGTCATCAATTTGGGCAGCAATCCTTGGGCTTGCCACCTTTACACCGACATCAGCTACTTAGTCTCCTGGACTCAGCGCACCCCTGCACGTGTCCTGGGCTGCCCCTGCCACACCCAGCCTGTCTGTGGAGGGGTGCATCCTGACAAGACTGGAGGGTGGCACTTTGCCTCCTACAACTTACCCCCGTTGGCTGCCAGCGCCGTGGATCTGAGCTCCATGACCCCTGAAGCCAGCATCACAGGATGGTGGTACTCGTCTGGTTCTACCTTGCAGAGCACTCCTCACGCCCCCAAAGAGACCCTGGACACACAGCACCACACCTTCACACCCATGCCCAGCATCAGCATGCCCAGAAGCACAGGCACATACCTAACTATTAATCACCTCTCTGCCACTGTTAACCCTGATTCTCTTCACACCTATGAGATAATGGAAACCTCAGCCACTGACACATCCTCCTTTTCAGACTCAAGTCTCCTCAGAGAAATGGCTGGCAAGGGTGACACAACATTTGTCACAGACCAATTTTTTACTACAGAGAGTCTCTCCATCCAAACAAAGAAGACAACCACACTTCGCACCCGGAGTGTGAGGAGGCAGAATCACTCCCTTCCGGGTGGTATCCGTAACACCAGCCCTGCTCTTCTTTCCTGTTACTTATATTTGTCCTTCATAGCTCTGGTTTCCCGTCTCTCATTCTAGTTCAAGTCCTTTGAAACACAAATGAAAAGCACCGACACCGATTTCTAGCACAAATAACTGACTGCCGCTGCTGTGCTGCGATGCTTGTAAATTCCCAGCTTTCTTTGGCACGAATGGCCAGTTAAAATACAAACTACAGGCTTGATTGGGCTATGTTGATACTTTTATAATTACATGTGCAAAATAAATAACTTTTCTAACACTTTTTACAGGCCTTGCTGCGAATGTCTTTTTTTTAACATTGTAATGAACAAAGCTGAGCACATGAGGGCACTACACATTCAGGTACCAGTTTGTTATGTAACTGAACGCCTGGCGCTCATGTGCAGCAACAGTCCATTTCGAGGCTGGTCAAGGTGCTTTTCATTACACATTAAGCGCCGCAAATTAGAGTTTTGTACGTTTTATTTTTTACACATTTTTTTTAATTGTTTCCATTGTTTTTTTCAGTTTCATTCTGGATGTGTATTTTTGTCTTGTAACATTTCATCCTGTGTTAACTGTTTTTGGCTATCTCAGTAGCTGTCCTTGATGAATGCCTCACCTGTTTCATGTAGCAAGCTCGATCGCTGTGGAGGAGCAATCTTTTCTGGGGTCAGGGCGTATGAAAGTGATGGTCGTGACAGGAGGGAACAGAGACGCTTTGGAGCAGAGGGCAAACAAATGGTCAATGTTGCGTCACTATATTTAACAAACTCCAAATGCTTGGGTGCTGCTTCTGCATTTTGATCACATCTCAGACTTAAGTGTCCTTCATGATTCAGTGACGCTCGTGAAAATTATCTGCATGGCGAGTGAACGTCGCAGGAATGCTAACTTCCTCGTGTATTGCCGCAGAGCATTAAAGCGCAGACATTTTCAGCTTATTCATATGAAATGTTGTGATAGTCAAAATCTCAATTGCATTGAGCTCCATTGATGTAGCAGCCCGCAGGTTTTTACATTTTAGTAATGCATCTGCATCTAGAACCGAAAGCTGCCGACGTAGTGAAGAAAGGCATCACAGAAATCTGCATTTGAGAAACTGAAGAAGAACTAGTACCAGAAATGAGTTTATTGCTGGGTGCTTCTTCAAAGTGTTTTCTGTAACGTTAAATAAAATGTCGGCTATTTACACCTTCTGATAATTGTTTTAATTTCACCACCACTATTTCCTCTTCTTTTCTTTGCTTTATCTCACCCCGGAAGACAGTCGTTCTAATTTAAAGCGTTCAGTGATTAAGCGTTCGGGGAGAGACCGAACAAACAGCAAATTAATACCAAGCTTAATCTCAGCTTGTTTCTACACTGTGCTCTATAATAGGCAAATGAAGGGACTGAACAGCCACACTGCATCTCCAGTGATTAGATACAAGTGCATTTACGTTGTCTCACAGTTAATCACACCTGGAAACTGACCAGAACACACATAGTCTTTTCTGCTTGTCATGGACCAATCACTTTTAAAAAAAGAGGAAATAATGGGAGGAAAAAATACACTGTAGCACAGACACCATCCCAGAGGTTCATGTTCGCTATGTGACCTTTATCAATGGCTGAAAGACAAATGAGGAGAATCTAACATGCAGGAACATCTGGGACTGACAAACAAGAGCTCCGCTCTGGCAGCGAGTGGCAAACAAAGGTGTGAGCCTCGTGAACAGGTGACAATGTGGGGTTACTGTTTCCACCAACACAGTGAATGATAAACACCTGATGCAATGGGAG
>VUQK01017723.1:63266-77909 GCA_015106715.1 Bujurquina vittata
TTAAAATCTTAGCATTGGTTCAAAATTTAAATTTTCCCCAACAATTTTAAAAAAAAAAAAAAAAAAAGAAAGAAAGAAAAACACGAACAACCCACCCACCTTTTCAGTACTGCCACTGTATATCGAAGGCAGTAAAGAAGGCAGAGATGAGATGATGCTGTTCCGTGCCATCTCCTTGTTTGATATTTTGCAGTAACGCTCAAACTGAAACATGTAAACGAGGCCTGCTCTGGGTTTCCTGGAGAAATCAAAGAGATGGCTTCTGCCGACATTGCTCGAGATTTACCACTCAACTGCTGGCGTCATTACCGCTGCTGCCGGTGCTTTTGTTTCCCACAGTGGAGTCACACACAACCGTGGCATGTCCCAGCATGATTTTAATTGCCAGTGGGACTGTGGCCACTTCAGTGGGAGATGAGTTCTGATGGCTTGTTATGGAAATGAAAGGAACGAGCAACATCCATTTACAGAGCAATGGGTGTAACCCTTCCCTTGTACCTCATAAAGGGATTTGCCATATAAGCCGTCCAGAACAGGTAGTCAGTGTGTCTCTGGCAGTCTATAGGATGCTGAATCTTTTTGCAGAAAAATGTGTAAAAGCAACCGCGACAACACTTTCAGAAACTGCTTGTTTTCTTTCCTGAAACTTAAGATTTTAAATTGCTTGCTTTAATGTCAGTGAGCAAGAAAGGTAACTGTGGTAGTAAACCGGTTCAGGTAATTTTGGGGGCGTCAGACAGATCTACCATTAAACCGCTGTCCTGAATTTTACTTCAGATTGTGGCAGCTGTGGCTTCCCTGTTCATGGCCCTCTGTTAGTGTTGGTCTGTCTCTGACAGCTGGAGTTTCCCCCCTTTCTCTTTGCCTCCTTCTTTGTCTCCTTGTCTGTCTTTGCGCGTCACATTCCCGCTTTTCCTTCGCCTCTTTTCTTCCCTCTTTCTTTTTTCTGTCTGTGAATGGCAAATTGACCAGTACCCCAACCTCCTCCACTTGTCTGTGTTCCACACATCTCTTTTAGGGACTGTTTGTGCTTTATGTGCCTGCTTGCAGAAAGAAAACCCCTAAAACTCCCAGGTGTATTGAGGTTCTAGAGATTTCAAGACTCGAGTTTTAATGAAGTCAAGTAACAAAGCTGCATTCCCATCCCCGGGCCATTTGTGCTGTGACCACATGTGCACACACTGTATTGGAGACAGGTAGTTTGATGTCCACATTTAAAAACAGAACTGTACATTTTGTCTCCGTACATTGTTTTTTTTATCTATCCGTCTGTCACTCTCCCTCACTGCTACACTTTTCCTTTCTGTGCTCTTTTCTTTTTTTTTTTAGTCTTTTAGGATTACGAGGCCTTGTAAATCTAGTCTTACACCTTGCTCAGTTATTTGATCTAGATTTAGCATTATGATATTCCCCTTGTCAAAATGATCCTTATTTTAAATGACACAGCTCACTGCTGGGAAAATGAAACCTCCGTAGCTGCCAGCCCCTTTGAATGTCCCTGTGAGTTTATTAAAAGCACCAGCTTCCCCGTTCCAACTCAGATCTGCACAGCTGCACGAGTCCGAAAGAATATTCAAGGACAAAAGTCCATAATGTAATTCATGCAACAGAATGCTGGATCATTATCTTTGGTGAGCGTCACTTTATTGCTGTGAGCCCTCCCAAATATTTCCAGTGTTAAAGAACATTATTTCCTATTAGACTTCTCCTTTTTCAAGCAATGTCTGCTGTGCAGATAGCACGCAGAGTAGAAGAAAGAGAGGGAATTTATGTTGTGCAGGCTATTATCCAAACCTGACATTACATTTCAATGCTTGTGGCACAGATTTTATCCCCGTGAGTGACCAAGAAGTCCAGCTGAAAAATTCTTTTTTTCTTTATCTCTTGAAATAAATGCACTTTTGAAATCAGGTTTTACAACTGACACTAAATGCTCTCACCGAGACCAAGAGACAGTCTGATAGTAAGCAAAGACAACTTTGACCAAGACGACAGGAAAGTGACAAGCAACTTGATGGGAATTCTTCACTGTCACTCTCGTGTCACCCCTGAAAAAAACAGATGTGCAGCCAACATGAATAAGCCCCTCCTCAGATGGAGGATGACACAAGGAGTTGTTTTTCCCCCTGTGGTAATGGCTGCTGTGCTGAAGCTGGAGATGGGTTTAAATCCCTGACCCGTCAGTTCCTTTGCTTTCAGTGGCCTCAGTGGAACTGCTCCAGATGAAAATGGGGCCAGAGCAGAGACATATGAATGACTGTTTGTTTGGTGGTCAGACACAATCACCAACTGAGTGACCCAGTTAGCGGGTAGTCAAAGCGATGCTCAGTTTGATTCATGCATTTTTAAAAAAATGTTTCAGACTTTCTAAATGGATCCTGGTGCTCCTTTTTATGCTTTCCACCAATATTTATGCTTCAATTGAAATTTAAATGATTTGTAAATGTGAATGCTAGTGTAATTATTATTATTATTATTTTTCACTGCAGATATAATATGAATACACATTCTCTTTTGTTTGAATAATTGCCAGAGCGCTTATAAATGGAGGGTACGTGTGTGCGATTCTTCTTTCCTCTGCTTCCCTTTTTTCTGCTGTGGTCTCCTTGGTTGCGGGTGGAGAGTAATTAGGTTTTCTAGGGGATTGAGGGGCTCTTACAATGCTTACCAATGGCAGCCGTCAGGCAGGCTAGTGCTGGCAGGGCAGAGAGGACAGAGGGCTGTGCAGGAGCCTGGCACTGCTAAACCTGATGCTGACTGACAGTAATGAGGACAGCTTGCTAGCCAGGATAGAGAGGAGAGGCGTGCAGAGGAGAGGAGGGCATGGTCCTCCACTATACCTCTCAAGACCTCTTATCAAAGCCTCTGTGCGTGCATGCACACACACACACACACACGCATGCGCACACACGCGCGCGCGCACACACGCGCGCGCGCACACACACACACACACACACAGGTGTGTTTCCAGTACTTCAGGGGACATTACATTGATTTAACTCACCTGAGTCGAACCTTTACCTTAAAGTAAACGTTACTTATGCCAGAATCTCTATACTAAAAGTCAGTGATTATTGTGATTCACTTTTTTCATCCCCCAAGGCCAAGCAGATCCCCAAAATGTGGTTTCAATAGAGATTTGCACTTTTTAGAGAACATGTACACACATGCATGCCTTCACACTCCTTTTATGTGGTGTCAAAAAGCTACTGTGTGCCCTCAGAATATATTTAACCTATTTCCACTGGGAGAAGAGCACACACACACGCACACACACACACACACACACACACACACTCATTCATCATTCTTTTCTCCATGCATGTAGACATGCACATTCTCTCTCCATCACTTATTTCTCTAATGTTAAGAGGTCACTGCCTGGGAGTTGTAGATAATAATGAATTATGATTTTGTGTGCGAGAGCACATACACAACTACATTTTGAGAGGTTAACACACATTTAAAAGACTGTCTGTGATTATATGTGTTTGTGTGTGCTTTTGTGTGCAGTGTGCTGATGTTAAATAATCACTTGACAGGCCATAAAGATGGATATCTTCCCATTACTTTCTTAATTACATGACCTTTAGGAAGTCAATCAAAATGGATGTGTATTTCCCCCAAGCCTTTGAACCAGCAACAGTGTCTCCAGCATAATACTCAGTGTGTTTCAGATCTGTACTATGTTTTTCACTGTTTAATTATATCTAACATGTTGACACTGAACCTATCCTATTTAGATTCGATTGGAGTCTCTTGAGCTCTGCATGAAATCTTCCCCACAGCTTCAAACTGGTTCAAATATTCTAAAATATCAGATATCGATGTTTACATGTGAATGACACAAATCTTTGAAAGACGCAACCCTGAAAAAGGATAAGTGGAAGAAAATGGATGATTGAGTGCACTTTAAAAGAACAGTTGGCCTGCTTCATTAATAATTTACATTAATTGGCAGGTATGTAGATAATGTAGATATTTGTGTGTTTTTTGTTATCCCTCTTAAAAGAATTATTTTAATTTTAACTGTATTACCACAATATATGTTTAGTATGTAATGACACAGTTTTCTTTATGTTCCTTCTTTTGATGTCTTGTCCCATATCCTTGCATTCACTTGCCCAGCTTCCTTTTCACTCTAGGGTTTTTCTCTTAATGAAGATATATTTAGGAAGGTAGCTGAACAGAGCTACAGTTCTATCACTTGAATGGCACTTTCATCCTAATCTGTATAAGCATACCAGTGTACACAGTGCTTCATTTTTTTACTCTTGGGAATTGTGATTTTTGCCTTTGTCTGGTTTTATTTTTATAATTAAGATCTCACTTGAGAGATGAATTTCCAGGTCTATTTTAAATCCAAAACCTTACTGGGAGAGAAACTTTTTTTATTCTTGAGATGCGCTCTTTTAAAGTTCAGGATCAACTTTTTTTTTTCACTTTCTTGGTTACACCAGTCTCTAAAATATTTGCGACAACTCTCTAATATTGGTTTCAAATGTCAGATTTCATTAAGATCAATTATAGTTTTTATGTTTAAGAAATTTTGTAGAATGGTGTCAGGCCTCTGCATGTGCCACCCGCAGATCAAAGAAGTGACTGACATAGAAAAATCCTACCAATGGCTGGACAAAGCTGGACTTACAGACAGCACAGAGGCACTAATCATGGCAGCACAGGAACATGTTCTAAGCACAAGATCGATAGAGGCTGGGGTCTACCACACAAGGCAAGACCCCAGGTGCAGGCTGTGCAGAGATGCCCCTTTGACAATTAAGTACATAATAGCAGTGTGCAAGATGCTAGCAGCCAGAGCATATGTGGAGGGCCATAACCAAGTGGCCGGCATAGTACACAGGGACATCTGTGTCGATGTATGACCTGGAAGTCCCGAGGTCAAAATGGGTAGTTGAGAATGACCGAGCTAAGATCCTGTGGGACTTCCAGATACAGACAAACTTGTGATGGCTAACCCACCGGACATAGTGGTGGTGGAAAAACAAAGGAAGAAGGTTTTAGTGATAGACACTCAATAAACACCATGGGCACAGAGAGGAGCTGGAAAGGATGTGGAAGAAGGTAACAGCGGTCCCCGTGGTGATCGGAACACTGGGGGCAGTGATCCCCAAACTGGGAGAATAGCTCCAGCAGACTCCTGGAAGTTGGAACGACATCAGAGACCTCTGTCTAGAAGAGTGCAGTCCTGGGAAGAGCTAAGATACTAAATGGAAACTTATCAATCTTTTGTGGGTCTCTGGTAGGTTTGTAGAAACTCTGTCTTTGATTCCAAAAAAAAAATTACCTGACCTAGAGAATTAAGTTATGTTATGTTTACAAGTGTAGCCATGATATTACTGCTTAAAGAATAAATCTTAAGTGCAATTAGCTCTATTTTCCATTTCTAAATTAGTTATTCAACCATGAAATACAAATATTCATGATACAGAGCAATCGCATCTTTAATTAATTCCAGAGAGTGAATCCATACAGCTTTTTTAAGGCAGGAGTGTTATTCATATGCGTACCCTTTATCATACAAAATTCAACACGTGAAACGGAAATACAGAACAAGTACATATCTTACTTTTATCTCAAACTCACAACAGACCGTTTTTGTGCAGCAAAAACACAGCGTGCGCGAATGTAGGTTCACTTTTGAGCAATCAGCACCGTTAGCTTTAACGAGCTATAAATTTACACTGATAAATTTAGCAGCGTTCAAATTTAGCATTTTTTTGGCTAGGGACCTTATTTGTGCATTGACATAGAAATGGACTTCAGGCCTGCAAAATCAGGTTGGAACAACAACATCGACTTTTCACCTGCTTTGCTGTGACAATGTTTCACTCATGTAGCAGATATACCTAGGTCTGGTGCAGTGCTCTGCAATGCTTCCAGCATTCCAACTCTCTAAGGCTTATTCTAATCTGTTCATCTACTGTCGGTTAAAGGCCGAGGCTGACATGACTTCCTTGACATGCAGATTTTGAGTAGGTATGATTTTCAGTGTTTAACAGCTTGGTGTTTTATTACACTCTTGGGAGCTCATTTTGCCGCTTAGAAAGGGGATTTCAGTCCTCCAGTGTAGGGCCTTGGTGGACAAATGTTTCACTGCTGTTCATCTGTCAGTCTTTTAGTACAATTTTGTGAAAACTAACACACTGAATTGTGTTCATCTGAGACAGGTCATGGCCAAAGAAGGGACCCATTCAGTTTCTTGATGCATACTTTCACTTTCTTTGGCAATGTGGGGGGATTTATCCTTGACAGTAGACTGCTCTGCTTCTAATTTCACATCCAGCACTCTCTGATCTTGCTTGGAAATGATGAGTTATTGAAGTAAATTTATTAACTGAACTAGTGGTTCTTCAACCAAGGTTTGTAAAACATCAAAAGGAGCACCAAACAGGATCAGTGTAACGTGACTTATTTTTCTGTACAGCAGTGCCAGGCTTTTTCAGTTATATGCATTTCAATTCCATAACGAGTTGTGAAACAAATCTATAAAAATCTGTGGCGCAAGTGTGAAAATTGTGTCTCGTGACCAGCGTGCCCCTCCCAACTCTGAGGCAGAGCAGATGTTTGAGCAATGCTTTTACTCTTCACAAGCAAACCTCTCTGGTGCTGCCCTTGACAAAAGCACTTAACCCCACCTGCTCCAGCTGAGCTGTATTGAGCAACTCCCTGAAGTCACTTTGTTAAATTGAAAGAGGGTGATACAGGTTTTATTGAAAAAAAGGACTGCCAGTGATCTTTAGTTAACAAAAGGTATGAAAAAGACTGAATGGGACTGCAGCAATTTTGTCCAGCTTTTTAGTTTTGTCTTTCAGGTGCCCTATTTGAAATAAATGGATGCTTTTTAGCAATTTTTGGCATACTACAGTTTTGCTTTTGTTACTCAGCACTGGGATTGCAGTCTATTTTCTCTCTTAAAAATATTTGTCTTTGTTCATATTTATATGGCCACAGATATAACATGTATGACAGGACAGAACAGTGGTTCTCAAATCCAGGCCCCATGGCCCCCTGCCCTGCAGGTTTTAGTTGTGTCTCTCCTTCAACACACCTGAGTCAAATATAGAAGTCATTAGCAGGACACTGGAGAACTTGACTGCATACTGAGGACGTAATTCAGCCATTTGTTTCAGGTGTGTTGGATCAGGGACACATCTAAACCTGCAGGGCAGGGGGGCACGAGGCCTGGATTTGAGAACCACTGGGATAGAATGACTGTTATCAGATTTTTTGTTTTTTGTTTATTTATGCTGCTACATATACAATTAACAACAGGGATCATCTTGATACAGTGAAATGTTCTGCTTATAATAATTAGGTCTTCAAATTCATGTAGGTGCCACTTTGACATGCAGCCCACCTTACAGTAGACCTACTGTAAGGTGGGCTGCATGTCAAAGGTCTACCTTGTAAGACAACCAGCAACCATCCACACCATGGACTCTGCTCAGGTACAGCTCAAAGAACACAACAGAGAGCCTGATGCATTGACGCACCTTCCAGATTCCCATATCCAATGTGATTTGGCTCCTGTGTAATCCAGGACAAGTACGATTCAGAAAGGTGCCACCTCACAAACCCTGATGGAATCTAAAATGTATGTTGTTGTTGTTGTTGTTGTTATTAACTTTAAACACTTATTTCTTAATTCCAGTTTCACAGTCGGTGTTAAATCTATGACAGTTTTTAAAGCAGGGGCCATGGTGTAAATTAGCCTCTGTACATATCGTCTTTCATGTCCACTTTACAGTCAGTGTTCATCTCAGGAAGTAATTTTAGTTAAGGAAACACAATACTACCAAAACGTGAGCTACACTGCCTTTTAAACCAGAGACAACAGTAAGGATGATTTTTTTTTCCCTGTTATGTACTGTATGCTTATGTCTCTGACCACAGCAGCACAACTGAGTAAGTAACTAATTAGTAGCATCACTGTATATCTGTCTGACTGCCTCACTAATGTACTGACACACAGATTTACCCATGCTGCCTGTCATATTGACTGACATGACTGATGCATTACGTGACTGGTTGAATGACCATCTGACACAGCAGCTTGCTGACAGATATTCTAGCTTTCTGACTGACTACACAACTGAAAAATCTAAGAGAGTGACTGGCTGTGGGGACTGCTGATGTACTGTCAGTATATTCTTAATAGAAGGCAAGCAGCCAACTGCGTCCATGCCATGAGAAGCGTGAGGGAGCAGTGTGCTAATAGCATGACCTCCTACATAATACTAAAAGGAGAGGAGGCAGGGGGATAGAGTAAGAGATAGTGACAGAACAAAGGTAAGAATACACATGAAGAGAAGTAGAACTGTATTCAATACAAAAGAAGAAATGGGACAACTGTGAGGAGAAAAGGCGAGGAGAGACTGATGAGAACCAGACAAGGAGAATTAGAAGATCAGTACTTTTCAATACAGAGTACAGGGCTGGAACGAAGGGAGGGAAGAGACACGAGCAACGGCTGAGCATCGGGGTAGTTAAGTTTCACATAGGTGGACTTTGGAAAAAGATTGTCTCTATGTCCCTTTAGGCAACACATCCATGGTCATTTAATGTGTGCAGTAATGCAGTTGAGTGCCAATGTCACTGTACTTGTAAGTACATTGTAAGTGTGCATACCCCAGCGTTCACTGTGAATGTCTGAATGTGCGTCTTTGTCCCCCTGGGCAATGGGTAAAAGCGATGAACTCTATACTATAAAATTATTATATTCAAGTATGAATCAAGTACGTGAATACCATCTCCTTCCATCGTGTTCACTTTCTGGGAGGGAAGTAACCCATCAGTCAGCTGTAAAATGTATGTGCCTGGCTCTGGGTCTGGGACAATGATTACAACTTTAAAAATTAAACACCGTTTTCATTTTGTAATGTTGACAAAATGTATTTTTTCAGTAACAAATATATAGTGCACATGGAGTAGGGGTTTAAACTTTCCTCAAAAGGAAAATATTTTTGCTGTATCAACAGCTGTTTTCACTCATTTTTATTGCAACAAGCTTCGATGTATGACTAAATATGTATTCAGTGAAATGGAAGAAAACACGAAAACTAAATAACAGAGTGTTAAAATTGTATTGCTTGACCAGTGTGGTATATTTTTTTTCTGCACAATTAAGATAATTAAAAAGACATTAACTGTGAGAAAGCTGCTGTTTTGCCACGCATGCTGTATAAGCTGTGGAGTTTTAATGTCACATGAAGAAACGGTGTTTAAACCCATCTCTTTTTTCCTTACGTGTTCAAAAACCCTATGTAAAGTACGGAGTACAGTTATTACAATAATACAGCAGAAAATTAGAGCAATAAATATCATAAAATAGAAAATTATAATGAGTATACTTCATGTTGTAACTAGTACATGAAAGGGATTTAAAAACCTTTGACCACAAGTTAGTGGGGATGCTCCATTAATGTGCCCTTCCCTCCTCTTCCAGCGAGAGAAGTTAGTGCTGGGTTGTCAAACATAAGGCCCAGGGGCCAAGCTTGGCCCAGCGAAGACTCTAATCTGGCCCAATTGACAGCTTTGGAAAAAGTGAAGAAGGGCATAAATTTTGGACTTAATCTGTGTTTTCACAAGTTTTAATGATAAAGACCTTCCCCTTGGCCATTCATACTACACCAAATTAAGTAAGAAAGAAACAATTAAATGAGGGAAAGGTTCCTTTATTTTCCACTATCTACTCTGAAATTTATTTATTTTTTTTTATTTTTTTTACAGTGGGTCCACAGTAGAAAAAGTACATTTTCTGTGAACTAGCAAAGATATCACAGGGATAACATGTGTAGTTTTTTACACTTACAGAAAGGGGAATTTCACTGGGCTGGCCCACTTAAGATCAAGGTGAGCTGTATGTGGTCCACGATGAAAGATGAGTTTGACATGACTGACTTAGTGAGACCAAAGAGAAGCAGCACAGTCATAAAAACATCAGGAATAGTTTTGCGTTTGCTTGGAAAAAAATGTGAAGGCTTTCTCACTTGAGAGAGAGAGAAATAAAAAGGTGACTGCTGAAGCTCTGAGAAGAGTAACTAGAAAGTTTCGTGAGTTTTATGATGCAAATTGTGTCTGAAAGAAGTGGGTTTTTTTTTTGGTTTTTTGACAAGGCAACGAGGTAATTGAGGCTTCAGTTTTTGATCTGTAAAATTGGAAACTAGAATGCATAGACTTTAAAATCATATTTTGAATTAATGTGAATGTAACCAAAAGCAGATACACTCGGTTTGCATGCAAACCGAGTGTATCTGCTTTTGGTTCATCATACATGATGATTTGAGGATGATTTGTATTATATTTAAGCTAGAGTTAAGAGAAAAAGCTGCTGCTGCCATTTTCCTTATCTCAAAGAGGCAGAAATTGTTTATTTTGTTTCTTTACAGTAATTCTTGTATTGTAATACACAATACACCAAAAAGTGATTTTGATAACATTTCATTTCTCATACAAGGGGAAAAAACCCCCAAAATTTCTAGTCAAGTTGAATAATTTTAAATGAGCTCATACTACTAAATTGGGTCTATTAATCTTGGATGGAACAGATAGAACAGATAGAAAGAAACTGATTCTTAAACTAAGAACTAAAGCTTTAAATAAACCTAAGTGTGGAATTTGAAGCAAAGTGGGGTTGACTGAAAGATGTTTTAAGTTAAGGAAAGTTAAGTGCAACCTACTTAACACTGGCCGTGAATGTGTTTGTTATGTGTGTTTGTTTTATTAAAAGTGCCGGCTTTTCCATTTAAAGGTTTCTGGCTCTGGTCTTTTCACTGCACTTTGCTCGGCCGCTCCTGTGAAACGCGAACTGGTCCAGTAGCGTGACATACATGCTACACATAGTTAAGAATAAAACCGAAATTAATCATATTCTTCTAACACCATTGTGTTTCATCAGGGCGCAAATGCACTTACGCCACAAATGTTGGTGTGACACAGCAGTGGTCTCTTGTTGCAGCCTGAAAATGGGCCTCTATTAAGCCATTTTCTTTTCTTATACCACCTGAAATTAAAGGGATATGTGAAACACTGAAGGCTGCACCATTCCTGTAGTCCCAACAGCACATTAACACTGGACAGTTATGCAAAACCCTGCATTATGTCCCAGGTTTCTGTTTTTAAATGAGTCATTTTAGTGCTACAGTATGTGCACAATGTCACAATTTACTTATTTTTTGTCAATTGAATTGGAGCTGGTGTGGAATTCTTATATTGCTTTGACCTTTGATTTTAGCTTTTCAGACCAGAGTGCCTCTTATAATATTCCTTTTGTGCTATTTGACTCTAAAGAATATGACTTCAAACATCTCATTCATTATTGATTAAAACCTAAGCTTTATTTCATGGTTTCTTACTTATAAGCAAGTATACAGCTTGTACAAATACAGAAAAACAATATATAAGGCAAAAACAGTTTATACATTGTAGGCCTTCAAGGCCTTTTTAAAAAAAATCACATTAATAGCAGTTACCCCAATAAATCTTTCTTTCCTGGCAGCAATGCCATTTAAAGTTTAAACCAGCGTAAAGCTAATCCACCTTGCATCTTTTTCTCCACTACCAGGCACACAATAATGCCATACAAATGATGTAAGGTGCTGATAAATGGAAAGAGATTTGGTTACAGTCATCTGGCAAGAAATGTAGCTAGCTGACAAAATGTAGTTGAGATCTGGGCAAAAGTCTCCAGCCTCTCTGTAAGGAAAATGGGAAATGAGTGCAGAGATTTCATGAAAAGTGCAAACACACATGTAAATACAGTATATAAGGCAATTCTAGGCCCTTGAAAGTCACTCTCTTAGGCAGTTTTCTTGTAATTTCTGTGGTCTTCAGGAAGAGTTCTCCAGGCTTCCTGAAGTACATTCAGAGCTTTGTTCCATGCTCTGTCAAGATGATCCCACATTGCTTTAATAATGGTGAGGTCTGGGCTCTGGACAGGCCAAACCATGAATAATAGTGTTCCATGGTGTGTTTGTCTATCCAACTATGCATTTGCAGTGTGTTTGGCATCGTTGTCCCACTGAAAAATAAAGTGGTTGCCAATCATATGCTTTCCAGATGGTATTGCATGATGGATCAAAATGACAGTTCTTTTCTGGGTTTATATTACCATTAATTTTGACAAGATCTTCAAGACCACTGGCTGAAATGCAGCCCCAAACCATGACAGAGCTTACACCATGTTTTTGTCTCATGGCTGCCAAGATATGCCAAGTTTTTGGATAACAGGTCTTTGGGAATCACAATCCATCCCTTCATCCATTATCTTCTGCTTATCCTTTTCAGGGTACAATAACTAGACTGAAAATGAAAAAAGTAACCAAAGTCCAAAAAAACTTTGAAAGACTCTCAGGAAGCCTGGAGAAACCACAATGCATAAAGAAATGAGGGGTGTCTCAAGTCTTTTGCACAGTACTTTATATTGATTATCTTGAGGTCTATAGCCTGCAGTGTTACTGTGCCATCATGAATATTCAATCCCTTCAAACCACTGCTGCGCAGATTTCTCAGCTTCCTACTGTTTTCCGCTGGACAGACTCACTGTAGTACATGGGTATTAAGCACATCACTCATGGCAGTTGCAGGGAGGAAAGAAGTCCAGATTTCCCCATCTGGTCTCCTACTTGATGTTTTATTCATCTGAATGACCCTGTTTCCTGATCTATGATCTTAAGAGACTCAGCTACACACACCAATGACTCCACTCTCCAACATGCTCTGCAGACTTTTCCCTGTCCTAATGCACAATTTCTAGGTAACTTTCATGAACAGTGGCACTTAAATTTGAAGATCACCTTAAACATTAGATGAACCACGTGCCTTTTAAGTAAACACTATAATTCTTTAACATGCTTTACACAGTCTGACTTCCACAACATTTGTTCAAACCCATCCTGATTCCAGCGACTGTCTCTGTCTGTCTGTGTCCTTCACTGTGGCTCATTGTCATTTTCATATCTTATTGAAGGACTGCCCTTACTCTTTCAATGAGGTGCTGTTGTGCTATTAGTGAGGCATACACAGACGCTGACATCTTGACTGAGCCACAAGGTGAGGAAAAACTCGGGCTGATGGATGTAATTTTCCTTCATCACTTCTTGTCCTGTCAGTTCTTCTTTGTCGTTGTGTCCTCTATTTGCCCCCTCAAACTCATATTCACAAAAATAAATGAAATATAAAGTGCATTAATGTTTTTCATCTAATTTATTTGTTCTAGACTTCCGGTTTAACGAGCATGGAGTAAGACGTGCCATCTTCTAGCTCTCCAAGCTCCATCCTTACAATCTTGCCTGCTTTTATTCCAGTCGGATATCTGCCAGCGAAGTGTTTGCTACTTTTGTGTAGTAACCCTTTAACTTCAATATGCCGCCTAAACCTCCCAAAACAGGCGAAAAAGTCGAGTCTGAAGCCGCCATTAGCAAAGCTGACCTTATAGCCTCGCTGGCTGAGCATAGGTCTGCACTAATCTCCGAACTTAAAACGTCGTTTAAAGAGGTTAACGGCAAATTGGATGTAATCCAAGAGACCGTCGTTAACCACGATCAGCGTTTGACTTCGCTGGAGGAAAACGCAGAGTCTCTTCATCAGCGTTTGGAGAAGGTGGAGAGCAGCCATGCGAGGCTGCAAGCTGACAACGAGAAGCTTAAGGCTAGGCTAACTTAGCTGGAGGGGAGAGGCAGAAGGAGTAATGTCCGGCTGGTAGGAATACCTGAAGGTACGGAAGGCCCACAACCCACTCTTTTTTTTGCAAAACTACTACAGGACGTGTTTGGTCACGACACTTTTCCCTCGGCACCGGAGCTGGATCGTGCACATCGCAGCCTGGCGCCTAAGCCGGGCCCTGGATTTAGGCCGCGGCCCGTCATTCTCTGTTTTCACCGTTTTCAAAACAAGGAGCTTGTTGTTCGGGAGGCCAGGAAGAGGGGGGACCTGAAATACCAAAACATGTCGTTCAGAATCTACGAAGACTACCCCCCTGAAGTGGTGAGCAAACGGAAGGAATATAGGTCTGTAATGTCATCTTTGTACAAGATGGGATTGAAACCCTCCCTGCTGTACCCAGCAAGACTCCGCATTACACAGACTGACGGGACCCGAACTGCATTCGGCTCTGTGGCTGAAGCTGAGAAGTTTATTGAGGATTTTAACAAACCTTCCTGATCATTACACCTGCATGAGTAAGACCACGCCCAAATGACTCTTTTAAGTTACACTGATTAAGCTAATGACAGTATTCATTGGAATTATCTGTTCTGGACTTTCCCTGGCCAAGTGCATTAAAAACATGGGTGCTAATTGGACAACAAATTATTTCATTTGTGTGGGCCTGTTCATCAGCGGGGAATTTGCCTTTTTCTTTTTTTTTTTCTTTACTCTCCCACCAAGGAGCAGGTGGAGATGCTACTTAGATAAGATTTTGCAGGGAGGCGATGCAGGTAGATAGGGAAGGTGTGCTGTTTGTTTTTGCAGCTAGTATCGCCTTAGGGTTTTTTTTGGGGGGGGGGGGGATATTCATGTGAATATCAAGCCATAGTAATATCTGATCATGCTCCGCTGGTGCTTAAACTTAATATATCTGAAGTGACGACACCTAGGAGCCATTGGGGGTTTAACTCTCTCTTT
>VUQK01017727.1:0-10645 GCA_015106715.1 Bujurquina vittata
ACACTGATGTTGGATGAGAAGGCCTGGCTTGCAGTCTCCACTAAAATCCATCCCAAAGGTGTTCTATCAGGTTGAGGTCAGGACTCTGTGCAGGCCAGTCAAGTTCTTCCACACCAAACTCAGTCATCCATGTCTTTATGCGCCTGCTTTGTGCACTGGTGTGCAGTCATGTTGGAACGGGACTGCACACCACAAAGTTGGGAGCATGAAATTGTCCAAAATTTCTTGGTATGCTGAAGCATTAAGAGTTCCTTTCACTGGAACTAAGGGGCCGAGCCCAGCTCCTGATCCCCATACCATAATCCTCCCTGCACCAAACTTTACACTTGGCACAATGCAGTCAGACAAGTACCATTCCCCTGGCAACCGCCAAACCCAGACTCATCCATCAGATTGCCAGACAAAGAAGTGTGAGTCTTCACTCCACAATGAGAACACATTGTGGAGTGAAGAGTGAATACTTTTGACAATATTGTGTAGTGTGCTCTGAAAGACCCGAATACCTCATCCCAGTGTTTCCCACAGAGGACAGAATGAGTCCATCCTCGCAAAACCAAATTAACTTTTCTGTCAAAAAAGAAAAAAATGTCACAAGCTGTGTGCTATAATCATACAAATAGGAAGATTAAATTAAACAAATCAGTGTCATTTAGTCAAAAAAAGGGTAATTGGTCACATTTGAATATTTTGTAGTTTTCCTTTTAATTAAAAAAAATCATTTTATATATATATACTTTTATATGGAATTGTTTTGAGTGGAATTCTTAAATTATAAGATCAAGAAGTGGATGAGATTGTGAAAAATAGGTAAATCCATAAGTAGATAGAACTTGTTCTATAAAGCAGTGTTATAAACAGAAGTTATGAGGACATGTAATCCACTATGAACTGCCTAAATGATGAAGTCAAGGATTGGGCTTTGCATAAAAGCTGACTTGATATTTAAGTGCCAAAAGCGGCTACACACCCATTAGCTTCTAAGAGACAACAATTAGGTCATGTAATACTGTTGCAGTGACATCACAAAAAGTGAAAATGCCAAACTAATTCATGTGCAGGAGCTGTCTGGTACAGCTCTGCTGCAGCTGTCACCTTTTTGTGTCTCAATCCAAAAAAATAAATAAATTACTTTTAACTAGAAAAATAGCTGATGAAAACTAAGAGGACGATGACAACATGCCAGACATTACCGGAATGTAAATGTTACATTTGGTTACATTAACAATAAGCCATTGTTGCCTTTTGGGAAGAAACAGTTTTCATAGAAAGCGAACTTATGGCTGAATCACTTGACAGTGGAATACTTTAGTGTTTTTGTACTGAGCAGCAAGTGACACCTGTGAGGATCTCTGACTGGGTAAACTTTCTTGAACCTTCTGGCAAGAGTCATCTCCCATTAAAGGTCTCACCCAGCTGCCTTACCATGAAGACAATACAGCAAAGTAACACGAGGCTGTCTGTTCAACTCCTGTGTTTGTGAGATGATAAAAATAGTTTGTTGTAAGGCTGTGGTATACAGGGCTAGTTTCTTTGGAAATTCTGTCAGTGAAATGGCAAAGTGGAACATCTTAAAACACCAGACTAGACCAACAGCTGCTGAGTTTCCTGAAAAAGCTGATCCATCGTGACTCCCAGACCCCCGTTTGACCACATATCGAAAGAGCTAATCGATGTCATTCCTCTTTAAGATGACTGCCATTAGTCCAATGTTCTTTTTCTGGGATGGACATCACTGCAGGTCAGGGGCCATTCCTGACAGCTGATTTGTTTCCTGAAACTCGTATAGAAAGTTCAATATGTATTAAAATGAAGAATATACTGTAACTGTACATGCGTTATTTTTGTGAAGAGGAACCATTTCCCAATGACCTGCACAGAGTAAATAAAGTTTCCGACTCTTTGAATCAGAACCATTCTTGCTCGTGTGAAACAAGTGACGTTATATGAATGCAAACATGTGGTCTTTGACAGCTTTTATTTGAAGTTGGAGGAAACATTTCAAATCATTTGTGTGCAAATGAAAAGCAACATTTCATCCATACTCATATTTACAGATGCACTGGCACTTAGATGCACTTTAGAGGCAAGGTTAAGAACTCAATTAGTGGAAAGAAAAGGAGAGGGAGGTGAGCACACAGATCAATAGGGCACACTCTGTTACATATACTCTACATGCTTTTAAGTCTGGGAATGTTATGATCTAAACAATACAAACTTGAGTTACTAGTGAGGAACTTAAGTCAGAGCATAGCTGCACCAAACTGATGGACTGTTTACTTTGGACTTGATGTTTGTTAGGAAAAAAAAAAAAACAACACAAAAACTTAGCTAAGTGCATCTCATCTCCTATCGGTCAGCCATCAGTGCACACTGCACCACTCATCTGATGCCCCTCAACTTTCTGGAGTGGATTCCTCTTCCAATCAGTTCCCAATAGAACTGATCAAAGAAGGAACTATTTCTGCAAAAGGCATCCACCGAAGTCTTCACCTTGTTATCTAAACAGTGGAAGCATTAGCAGTGAACAGGGCAAAGCAGCCCACTGAGATGCAACATGGGATTTTATATTTAAAATGCACCTCTGTAACACCTGGTCAATGACCCCGCACTGCCGAGGAGCAGGCTACATTATCCTCTCCCTCTACAAACTCTTTTTCAGAATATCAAAAACAAAACAAAAAAATACCCCAATGTGGGAATCATGACTATCACAAGCCTCTTCACAGTTTGTCAGAAGTAACATTGACGTGTAGATGACAAGGATGGAAAGCGTGGCATTCCATGGTGCAAAGGAGGGGTGGGAAAGGACTTTTTTTTTTTCCAGAAAATTACTATCTTGTATTTTTCCCCCATTGGCATCAAGGACTTGTGATCTTGAGGCAAAACGAATAAAAAGAAAACCTAATAATATTATGCAAGTGTCCAAATTCAGTTCAATTAGAGTCTATTGTAGAAAAAGAGGAAAAACCGATAAATTGAAGATCAGCAAAAGCAAGTTCTTGGTTCTCAATTCTTCTCATCTTTCACCACCTCCTTCTCATCCTTCTTAGTCTCCTTTTTCTCCTCTTCCTTCTTTTCCTCTGATGCCTTGCCTTTCACAGAGAGTTGCTCCAGCTTCTCTGCCACCTTGTTTGCACTATCGGCGTCGCCTGTGGCAAAATGGGGAAAATGAAAATTAACTAAAAGCAATGCATCTTAAACTCAGCTGCATTCGGCATCCAGGGTTCTAGCCAGCACTTGATTGCTGAGAATTTCACTAGTGAATTTTTTCTGGCTGGCAGCTTTGAATTTTCCATGTGTTGTAAAAATATTACCTACAGCATTAGCTGCTCTACAGCGCACACATTATCAAAATAAATAAGGATAACCCTATAAAACAAATGTAGACTAGGTAATTTAGGTGTTTACTGAGGAAAATGATCCAATAGTGCACATCTGTAAAGGCACAAGTATGTGAACCTTGAGGTAAAATTAGAAACAGATGCTTACAGCCACTGGATTGCTAATCAGGTGTCAGTGGGCTCCAAATGTTTGTAGAAATTTATTAAGGCACAAAAAAGGAGATCTCAGGGGACCTCAGAAAGAGAGATGTTGATGCTCATCAGGGTGAAAACTCCACCAATCCACTCAGACTGTGTACAAATGAAGGCAATTCATGACCGCTGTTATCTTCCACAGGAGTGTTCAACCAACAAAATCACTCCAGGAGCAAGACATAAAGATTTAAAAGAAAAAAAACAAACCAAAAAAAACACCAAACAAAAAACCAGTTCTCGCACACACTGGTTAATGTTCAGGAGCATTCACTCTGGAGAACCATTCATCAGGAGAACCCATTCACATTGATGTGCAGGGAGAAGAGCCACTACTAATCTAGAAACAATCCTGCGGATCAGCAGTTTGCTAAAGATCATAAAGATGAACCAAAAGACTGAACAAAGTTTTGTTGATGGATTAAAACAAAATAGAAATTCTTGGTTTCAATGAGAAGTTTTCAATTTGGAGAAACTAAAATTCAGAAGCACATCCAACATGAGGCATGATGGTCGCAGTATCGCAGATTAAACCTGTTTGGCTGCATTTGAGCCAGGAATTAATTCGTTTTTATTTTTTTTTATCAGCAAATAAAAAAAAGAAAGAAAAACCTTTCCATAAATTGAATGTCAAGAGAAAGGGGGTCACAAAGCAAGACAATAACCCTCAGCACAGCTCTACTGTAAAAGAAGAATTAAATTAATAATGATTTGGAATGCATACAAGACTGATAAAGTACTGTATGTTTGCGGCAGTATTTTTAAAGCTTTTGTCACTCTCTGATCTGTAATACATTATTTTCATGAAAAAAATTAGATATTTTTCCTGCCATGCAGGAAGAGACTGGTTCAGCATCTCAACATACCGTCATAGGAACATTCTAACCTGTCAATGACATGGACAGCATGAGTGTGTGAAAGCTGAGGTGTAATGTAGCAGAACATACTGACACCAGCCTTTTAGAAAACTAGTAAGGTGTTACATTCTGCATGTTCATATAGCAGACAGAAAAAGTCCCCAGCTGAAGTGGGCAGCAGAGAACAGAGTGTGTCTGCATGCTCAATACAAATCACTTTAACCTTAGAAAAATAGTGCATTATGGGTTCTAAAATACTGGCTACTGACATGTTCCCATGTAAAATTAATGACAACTCCTATTTAATACAGAACTGATCTACATTATGAACAAGTTTATGTTGAGAAAGCGGTTTTACTTTACTCGCATCTCAAAAACATTCACATTTGATTAGGACAAATCCTATAAAGTTTAGGCTCCATGTACCTGATTGCTCTAGATGTTTTCTGACTTCCTCCTTGCACTCATCAAACTTCACCTTGAACTTCTGAGCATCTGTAAACAGAAGATTTAATGTAAACTCAAACTTAAACAGGTCTGGGAGAATTAATGTGCAATTTTGGACTGGATGCATAAATACTTACTTTCTGCATTTAAAAAGCGTATTGCCAGAAGTTCAGGTTTGGGGCATTCATCTGCATAATCCGCTAATGTGTTCCACACCCATGCTCTGTCACTGCCAGCATTGGGCTTCAGCTCCATCATTGGTATAACTGTTCACAAGAACACATGAAAGGTACATATGAGCATGGTCACTAAAGGGACTTTTCATATCAGGTGCACCTCTACTCAGGACTGGAAGGGGGAGTACAATGCTGATGAACATAGTTTGGACTGTTTCAAATAACTTGTTGACTCTGGTGAGATTAGAAGCCGAGAAGCTTCAATACGCACCCCTCTGCCTCTGGTTCTCTCATCTACAGCTCTGTTGTTGCCACTAATACCAGGGATTCGACACATAAACATTGTGGGGGGAAATGATCACGTGGTCACTTTGGCTGTGATTATACTTACACATACATTAGAAAATAAAGACAAGCCAAAAGCACTTGGACACATAAGCAAGCATATGCAGGTAGGCATTAAATAACATTTTCACACCACTCTACCTATATGGTAACTTGACTCACTGTGATGATTGGCACAGATCTTTAAAGTTCGATCTCTCCTCATCAGCAGGCGGATTGTGCCCTTCTCTTTGTGTTTCAGCAGCTTGACATCTCCAGTTCCTCTCTCCTTCCACTCTGGTGGGTCGTTCTCAGAGGCAAAACGATATAGTTTGGCCCGCCTGTGAAAACAGCAGGACACCTCAGTATTAGGAAACCACTTATTAATAAGTCTGTTAGTACGGGCACATAATAAGCAACATACATTTTAAAGAGCTCCTCCTCATCCTCTTCTAAAGTTTTCACATCCTGCTCAGGAAGAGACACGATGGGCTCAAATTGGGGATCGTGATTAGAGTCTTCTGAAACATCTGCAGTGGTGTCGTGGTCTTCCTGGTCCTAAGAACAAAAGTACATTAAATTAACTCCAGAGAACCCCCCCCAAAAAAAGTTTAACATAAAGTACATTCAAGCAATAATACATGAGGTTTTGGTCATTGTCATTCTTCAAACTCAATAGTGACTCACAGAAGATGAACGCTTCAATAGAGGAAACCGGAGTTCAGTGATAACCCAATGTAGCTTTTTATTACTGCTGAACATCCATGCATCCACCCACCCACTTATCCAAATGTTCTCAAAAACAATGCATAGCCAACCACAAATGCGTTTAACATTAAATCGTGAATGAGGACAAATGCGCTATCCACTAAAATTATGTCCGCGAGTGGAAAAGTGCTAAAAATCGGCCTAAGACAGGATAACCACCAATTAACGGATATTAGAGGGACACTTTCCTCTCGCCTGCCTCTAGCTTTGTCTGCAGCATTCACCAGCTAGCCGCATAGCAAGTTAGCGCTAATATCTTGGCTAACAGAGATAACCTACTCTAACACCACTGAACTTATTAAATATAAAGCAACAGTGGTATATTTTATTTGATATGGTTACTAGCTCGGATACTTTAAAATTCTGCTAAAGTTGTAGCTGCATTTTTTCTTTCTCGCTTTCATCAAATACTTGTCCAACTTTATTTTTTCTGAGACAACTCATTGTGAACTTGCCTAGCTACTTTCAGACTGAGGCCTTTCACTAGCCGGCTAGCCTGTAGCTAATTTGCAGGCTTTTTCTCTTTTTATTTTTTTACACCCCGGTGCGTGTCGCTCAGCACGACAGTTGTATTTTTTAAGTAACTTGGGTGATTTTCAGTCTATTCAATGCAACACTGTTACCCATAACTGTCCACAAACTGCGACTTGCTATAAGAGCTAACACTAGCTAACTAATGTTAGCTACTAGTTAGCTAGTGTTGTGCTCGGCAGACAAAGGCAAGCAACCAAGCTAACCTCGTTGCCCCGAGTTAATCAGGTGTACACAAATTGAAAAAAAAATAGCCATTTTTAAGCACCGACGGTTGTGACTATTGTAAAAGCACCAGCATTCCCGTGTACATCACCTCCCTGTGCAAAGGGTCACAGTACGAGGCCAATGTTAACACGCTCACTGGCTGCACACTTGTTAGCACGCAGTCGGGAGCTTACGGAACTGTTTAAGAGTGGAAAATATTTACAGTGGTTACGATGCGCATTTTCACGAGTCTACTGGCTTCTCGTGACATTTTACAGCACCGAAAACATATCAATTTGCTTTACGTAGCATCACTAAACACAAAATGATTGTCGGCATTTCTGGCTATCGGCTTCCTTTCCAAACTTTGACAAATTAAAATACATGAAAAGCAAAGTTTGACAGGAAATTCCTATTTTCGAGCAACCGTGGATCATTAAACGACCTGGAGCGATAGACCTCACCTTTGGGTCTGCCATATTATTGTAGATGTTTGTAGATTATGGGAATAAACTGAGCGATTCAAATCCCAAACTGGCCGCCGTTTCCCTTCAGCTTCTCTCACTTCCTGCTACAGCTTTCGCGCGCCGAGGTCTCTACGTACGGCCGCACTCACGCTGTGACGGCACGCACGCGCAAGGAGAGCCCTCTGCACAAAATATTTACGCATATTTACTTTCTGTGATTTTATTGTAATAGAAAAACTAGACAGCTTGTACTGTGTCAAAAAATGTAACGTCCTTTAATATACATTAGCCATAATATTAATTAAGTGATTCATATACATGCAAATATTTATACCATAATATATGGATCCCCAAAGATTCCGTAAGATTATATATTTTATAATCTTGTGTCCACAATTCCCAGCTGTGATAGGGATAGGCTCCAGGCAGAGTGCAGGCAGGGTGGAGACGAGTGTCAGAGGTGATTTGTGACAGAAGGATAGCAACAAGAGTGAAATGGGAGTTTTACAAGATGGTAGTGAGAACGGCTGTGATGTATGGATTGGAGAGGGTGGCTGTGACAAAAATTCAGGAGACGGTGCTGAAGATGCTGAGATTTTTGTTGGGAGTGACCAGGACAAGATTACAGAGTATATTAGAGGGACAGCTCGGGTTGAGCATTTTGGAGATAAAGTTAGACAGGCAAGGCTGAGATGGTTTGGGCATGTGTAGAGGAGGGATATACTGGACAAAAGATGTTGAAGCCGGAGCTGTCAGGCAGGAGGGATTCAGGAAGATCACACTGCATGTCCTAGTGAAGGAGACAGAGGAGGATGCTAGGGACAGGGTGAGATCAAGACAGATGATCAGCTGTTACAGCTCCTAAAGGAAACAGCTGGAAGAAGATGACCCCAGTTTCTAATGGGACAAACAGTATTTGCTGAAACTTCTGTGGAATTGAGTTGATAATCTAGTGTTATGCACATTATATTAGATTAACTTTATTACTATAGATGTACACAACAGTTATAAATGCACATAGTTGGGGTTGAAATACTAAAAATGGAATGGCTCAATCATCTTTTGGATGTTCTTGTTGTGTACAGAAGGTGAACTAAACGACAATCTGTAATACAGGCATTAATTACATGACAATTAAAGAACAAATAGAGCCAAAGAGGGAGGCATTTTGGGACATCAGTGGCATTAAACTGTTGTAGAACACTTGCTGCGGATTAAAGACAAATTTATGCAATCTAAATATAAACAGACTATTTTAAATAGACATTTTGACATTAAAGCAGGAAAATAGGTGTATAAGTGATTAAAAAAGGCTGTTTTCTGTGTTGGTAGAATGATAGCCATTCCCCAGTAAGGTCTGGCTTAAGAGCCACACTAAAGAATATAAAGAATTATTGATTAACAAAAGAAAAAAGTGTGACTGCGGCAGTATTCCATGCATGCGTTTAAACCGTATGAAGATTCAGTGTCACCAACAGAATCCACTGCTTTTCCGGAGTTTTGAGCTACACTATTATTGTATTACATTATGTGTTGTGTGTTTGACCTGCCAAACACATTTCTTTGTGCAGACAAAAAAAAAAAGGAACATTGTATACAAATGTAATTAAGCACAAAGTAACCATGTGAAAGTAGCCAAGGTACGAAAACACAAACTCCCGCGCGGCCCGAAATGACGCCTGTCACTTTAACAAAGTTCATAGGTCGAGCTCCACGTGGTTCAATCAACATGGCGGCGCCTCTTAGAGAGAAGCGGAGCTGCAAGTAAATGCAGAGACACGGGACGGTAAGAGGCTCTCATTACACTTTGGTTATGAAGTGCACAAAAACTGTTGTATTCAAAATGCTAACGTCGTTTCCTGTAAGCAACACAGAGCGCAACTATGTTCGTCGAGCTAACGCGAAGTCTTTTATTTTCCAAGACCAGAACTTAATTACTTAAAGCAGTGAATGCACGGATGAATAAACGCACTGTTGTACATATTCACCATTAATTAAAGTTCCCTGATCATTAAATCTTTTGGGTTTAATTTAAGCCCCTGAGACTCGGAAGCGCTTAACCTTTTGAATTATTGAAAATTTCAACAAATTGACTGAGATATGGCAAGTCTAATGAAAGTGACTTTTATGGCCCAGAATTTGCATTACAGAAGTGCATAATTAAGGCCGGGTCCTCATATGTAATCTTATCTTGTTTTTTCATTAATCATCAGAATAATACAAAACTTTGGCCCCGTTTTTTTTTCCTTTTCGTTTGGCATAGCAAATCATCTGAGGTCAACAGAATTGATGAAAAATATAGGGATTGTAGTTAAATTCAGGTTTCATTGGTTTGGGTAACACTAACCCAACACCAACCTGCAATAAAATCTGTTTTTTTTACATTTTTAAGTGTTTGTATATACTCAGATATTGATGCAGTTGGAAGCATAATAGTCAAAAATATATTAAGTGATAGTGATAAAGTAATGCAAGCTTTCAGCAATCTCATTCATGTTTACCTGAACAGTTGCTGATAAAACCAGTGGAAATAGCACTTATTTTTCCAGTGAATTGATTTAACTTTCATAATTAGTAACTAAACTGACTGCACTATATATGCGAGAGTTGCAAAATGGGAAATCTTAAACGCTATGACCTCCTGGTCGGGTCGCACAAATTGTCTTGGTCAAAATTCTTGCTGCCAGTGGCGCTCCTTGCAGATTTGCGGGTACCTACCATTATGTTGTAAATGTAAGCGTTATTTGAAAGTTACACATTCTCCTAAACTGTATTTTAACTCCGTGAATGCTCCTGACAGTTCTACTTATTGTTTGGTGCTTTAGGATTTAGCAGTGATGGCAGAGGTCAGTAGCAGCCCAGTGGCCGCCACTCCACCCTCGTTGGAGGAGAAGCCCGATGACCTCTCCTGTGATTCCCAAGATGATGCTGCCAAGCCTGATGCTCATGCTGAAGAGAAGAGTGAGCCAGTTCCTGACTCTGGCATGTACCGCTACATCAAAGAAGACCTGTTCACGTCCGAGATCTACAAAGTGGAGATCAGGAATCTGCCCAAGTTTGTAGGCTTCAATGACCTGAAGAAGTTCCTCGCCAAACACGGCCTTAACCCGCACAAAATCAAGCTGTTCGGTAAGCAGACGTTTGCTTTTGTCACCTTTAAGAATGAGGAGGAGCGTGACAAAGCCATGAAGATGGTGCACGGCATGCAGTGGAAGGGCCAGGTGCTCAGTGTCAAGCTGGCCAAACCCAAGGCAGACCCCATCCTGAGGAAGAGGAAGCCGGAGGAGGGGGGGAGTGCAGGAGGGCACCCCCCATCCAAACGAACGGAGGGAGAT
>VUQK01017733.1:23127-36904 GCA_015106715.1 Bujurquina vittata
AAAAGAACCTTTGGGAAAAGTGCTTGGGGGAAAAAAAGCGCTTGCCTGTCCTCTTTAGAGGAGAGATAGACATGTCAAAAACAAGTGCACATTCAAAGCCCTTAACGAGCAGTGGTTAGTCATCACAAGCTCATGTTGCACAGGAACTGAACGTTATTTCACATTTTGAAGGAGATGTCAAAGACTTAAAAATAAATTGGCAGACCAGAATTACTCAGCCTGTGTAAACACCCAGTTTAATGTATTGCTGCAACACAGAATAAACAAATATATGAAACCAAGTCAAGATATCAGTTTCATGGTTTTCTGTTTCTTATTTTATTTTAAGTATTCTTAAGCCTTGAGAAAGAGCTTCAGTGAGACTTTCTACTTTCCCCCCATCTGCTTGCCCTTGTCTCTCTCTCTTCCTCTCTATCACACCATTCCCGCAGGAGCAAACCTGAGACTGACTGTGTATTAGCGTATCACCCGCATCCATCTCTCTAACCTCCAGCTCCGCCTTGCTTCATCCCCACGAGAGGGAGCAGCGGATCAAGAAAAGGGGAAAGATTCAAGGAAGGAGCGAGGGATCGAAAGAGAAGTGTGTCTGTGTCCCAAAGGATTGGTCTCTGTCTGTCTAAATCAGGAAGTGAGAATGTGACGGCAGGAGAGACAGAGCAGAGACATCCTTTTAGTGTGTGTGTGTGTGTGTTTGTGTGCACCGTGTTGAGCTGAGGTGTCATATATGTGAAGATCACAGCTTCACGCTGGTGGCAACCAGGGATGATGCTCTAAATCACTGAAATGCCAGAGACAACAGTTGTGATATGTGGCGTGTCTGTGTGTATTTGTGTGTGTAAATGTCTTTTGGGACATCTGATGGAGATTAATACCACTTTTAGAGTCTGAAAGTGAAAATGTTATCAAGTATGTCACCTTGAAAAAAAAAAACAGCGTGACATTGTCTCATATAGACACGCACGCAGTTGCACAGACGGGTTCTCAACCTTTTTGTCTAGTGTACTTTCAAAACCTTTTTGAACTGAAGTACCCTATTCACTGACCATTCAAAATGTGTTCATTTTAATTGATATTTTTGTTATTTAACAACAATAAATATAAAAAACACCAACAGCAGTGTGGATTCTTCAAGCGTTTATCTATTACTTTTATTTCCCATGACATTTATTTTCATTATAGCCATTTATCCATGAATTTTATTTAAATGTAACCAAGTTATCCAAAAAGGCTTTATGTGAAGTCAATATTTCTATTTTTGCTTTTCTGAAAATACTCTCCCTGGCTTACTAACCCTGGGTGGGAATCTGAATCTGGATAATACTCACTATTCTCAGCATATGTGCGCACACACAAACTTTCCTAACAACATAACATACATTGTCTTACTTGAATGAATAATTAGATGGACACTGAGCTGTCTCTCTGTTTCCCCCCCACACATTAAGCTACATGAATGTAGGCCAACTCGCTGTCGGATTCACTTCCCTCTCCTCACAGTCAAAACAACACATAGTTGTTGTCTTCCCTTGTTCATCAACCTCCATCTATCCCTTGTTACCTCTATCTATCTTTAACTCCCTCTTTCATGAGGTGTGAGTCACAACGAATTGTCTAACGGATCAACAGCACAACTGTCCCTGAGAAGAGGCAGCATACACAGAGTCTCACACACACTGACTTTGATATAGTCACATCATTATATCTGCATTAGCAGGGAAAACCCTTCACGCTCCAACACCTACATGTCTTCACTGCAGCGTCTCATGTGTGTTGGAGCTGATTTACTGTGTCCCTGTTCTATCTTGACAGATCACGCTCAGGAAATACACAGTACATGGCATAATATGTTTGCGTCATCTATGTTATAAATATAGTGAGGCCATGGCTTTTGAGTAGATTTCTTTAATTGAGACCAAGAAATAACTGACTAAGTTGGCGTTTTAAGATAAAAAAAAGCATGTCTGTAAGTTGTTTGAAAGTTATGAGGTTGAGTTATGAGGTTTGCTGAAATAATGAAGAAAAAATAAATGTAAATTATAACCATATATAAGTGTCATTGAATCCACTATTTGTGCCAGTTGATTATATAAATTCTACTTTTCCACCAAGCTCCTTTTTATCATCATACGCCTTTCTCATTCATTATGCTTAATTTAAAATTTCATCACTTACTGGCATACTTTTCATGAGAATCCAAAGCTCTTTGTAACCAACATGGTTATCACAAATGTAAAACTGGAACAAGTTAAACTGACACAGTGTCATGAACTAAAACCACATTTTTTGCATGCTTATGCCATAAATGTATGAATTATGCATAGCAAATAAGAGTAAAATACAGACAAGAAAAAAATACTGTCTCACTAAAAGGTATGATTGAAAATCAGGGGAAAATATTGCAAATATCACACAAAGACAAGGCAACACATTGAAAATGGGTTACGTGACTGTGGCATATTGAGAAGGGACAGGGCACCACTTGGCATTTTGGGCATGCACATTAGTTACTCTTACTGCGTTAGTGTTAGCTGGAAAAGGTTGTGCATTAGGCTGTTTGACAGTGCTCTGACCCCGGCTGCAATGGTGACATTAGTGGACCAGGACACATCACCTCTGCTTTGGGAAAAGGCCGACGGTGAGACTGCCCTCAAGCACAGCACGGGGTTCTCTGTGTGAAGTACATTTTTATAGTCTCTGTGAAGGTAAAAGTACCTTAGAAATGGAAGCCTTAGATTAATATGTAGCTCTTTGGGTGCACATGAGTGAGTTTTGGTATTAAAAGCCTAACTCTTCGTCAGTGTAATGAGTTAACTTCTGCATTTCAAGTTATTACAAAAACTGAGCTGTGTTTCTGGTGTTAATTCTGCTGGCAAGGCCTGTAGTATTATTGTGCACTGAAACGTCACAAAAGCTTCTTCTTCATCTTTTTTAACTATATCCATCACAGCAGAATGAGCACAAAATCTGAATCTTTTACTTTGCTTGAGCCTTTGTATGACTTTACTTTCTTGTAGTTGTCTGGAAATCAAGCCCCATCAAGTGTTGTATTTCACAAACTGTCGCTGTGCCAACTCTGTGCGAATAGAAGAACAGCAAGATGCAAAGAAACAAGCATGTAAATGAATAACGCAACGCTGATTTCAACAACACGCCTGTCATCGACAGCGGAGACATGGGTTCTCTCAACCATGACAAGGAATTGGTGAGCAGGAAAAGATGGAAAGATGAACAAAAAAAAGCAAACTAATAGGTAACGTCTGCACTCTATTTTAACCCTAACAATCTGTCACTTTTGTCTGTGTTGTTTCCTTAATCTCTGTGTCTTTTACATATGTTTGTGTGAGCACATACGCATGAAGGCCAGAGATGTCTCTATCATGTGCTGTGGAATGTCAGAATTGTCTCATCACATTAGGGTGCGGTGAGGAGGACGCTGCCTACCGATGTACTCAATGCCACCACCCTTGATCTCCCCAACACCCCTTTTTCTTGGCATTTTTTAGTTTAACGGTCTGTGTTTCCCCAGGGGGGAGGGTTAGTGGTAGGATCGTCTGGCCTGGGGCGTCCTTAGACACATGAGTTTTTTTTTTGAAGGCGATGATGATGTGCCATCTTACTGTCTACATATAGGTTGCTGCCTTGTTACAGTTTGTGCTTCAGCTCAATTTGCACCTTTGCTCTCCAGCCTCAGATTTAATAGCCATTTTGGTAAAAAAAAATGTCTGTATAATTCACCTGTAAAACTGTTTTTCTTTTCTATTTGCTCCACACTCTCTCGTTTCCTCATTACACTTGTTTCCGCTTCCCCGTTTCCCATTTACAGCCTCTTCTAGACTCACTTAGATTTCCAACTGACCCTTGGCATCTATCTATCTATCAACCCGCCCTTTGGTGTCTTGTCCATCCCTGTATCTGTCTTCTATCTAGCCTCGGGTTACGCTGAACACAACCTCCATATTATCGTCAACCCTACCACCTCTCTATCCTTGGGCCTGTCGGTTGCAGGTGGATGTAGCAGGTCTATCAGAGGGTGGCAAAACTGTCATTTGCTGCGTTGTGCATACATATGTGTACGTGTTTGAGTGTGGGTGGGTGGATGAGTGTGTGTATAGTAAGAGGGACATGAAGACAGCTGTCACATTGTCTCGGGATCATATGCTGGCTGTCAGATATGCTGCAAAGTAACTGACATCCAAACCACACAACACACATATACCACACATGAACACACATGGAGTCATGTGACAGCACTGAATGAATCAGACAAAGATGTGGCCTTTATAATTATCTTGCATTTGTAATTCAAGTTTAGATTTTTTGGATATATATTTTTCCATCCATCCATCCATCCATCCATCCATATCTACAGACAGCAGCCACAAAGAATGTTTTAACTGACATTTGCTATTATAGCAATCTGGTTCCTGACAATACATACTCTATGATATATCAGATGTGCTGAAGTATCCTTAAACAACCTGAAATGCTGCCAGCTCTCAGGATGGTGACCTCTGTTCTGTGACATCTGATGACAGAGGTCAAGTCAAGAGAGACAATCTCTAAGGAGCACTTTTAATTTATTATTTATGTTCTTCCCACAAAGCGGTAATCATAAAAATAGCATTAGCTGAACTGTGGAGTAGGCAGATAGAAGGACCTGAGTCAGCGATCACTGGTCCGCACATTTGTCCCCTTTTTTGTATCTCCTGTCTGCTTTGTGTTTTTCTTCCTGTATTTTTCCTGTCCATGTCTAAGAATGTACACATGTTCCTCTGTGTGTGTTTGTGTGTGCATTAATTAATGTGCTCATGCATGTCTACATGTGGGTAGGGGTGGGGGGTATTTCTCAGGAGAAGGTGAATGTCTCATCTCTTTGGTCCCCAGCCTGTCCAGGTAAATAACACATTCACACACCAGTGGGCAAACCATCGACCTCCCCTTCCTGCACATCACCCTATTCTTGTGTACACTATTGATCCCTCACACTTCTCTTCTCTTCTCTTCATCTACAAATTCCTCCCCAGCTACCCAGTGGTATTTCTTTCTGATGTCCAGTGAGACGGGGGAGGCGGGCAGGTCTCCATCGGCCACAGTGCAGCTGTCATTTCACGTTAGTGCAGGCGAGAAGTGGCTGAGGAGGAGGTGGATGAATAAGTGAAGAAGCTGCAGACTGGACTCATGTTAAATGTAGAAAGGCTAACGGACCAGACTGCTGTTGAGCCGTGTGTGTGTGTGTGTGTGAGACAGAGAAAGCTAGAGAGAGATACTGAGGATGATTCTACATGTCCACACGGGCACTACGGAGGACCCGCTGCCTGTCCCACTGAGCTTCCAATTAGCACACACCACTAGAGCAGGACACATACACACAGACACACACACACACACAAACACACACGGAGGACCCTAGAGAGAGGCCTCAAACCTGCCTGTCAGCTGCTGTTAGCTCACACTGCACTTGGCTGACACAACAAAACACACAAACACATGCACATTTACATGCAAAGTTTTACTGTGATTAACATTCAGTGATAAAACTTGCATTCATATTCAGTTATAGTTGACGGCATACTGAACTGCTGCTGATGTGGCTATTCATGAAAATATTTCAAAATATAGCTTCATATGTGTTCATATAGAAAAAGGAATATGATTTAACCGTAGAGACAAACTTTTTGCACCCAAAAAAAGGCAAACACACACTTTAACACATAATATTATCACACAAAACCCTTCACTGCACCACCTATTTTGTCCTTGTGCATATTTTAATGATGCCATCAATAATGGAGGCGTTTTGAGGAAGGGCAAAACAGGATCATACAGTGCTGCCTGCCACACACATTCAGGGTTGCATACTCTCGCCAAATGAGGGTCAGACTGTGTGAGTTCTTAAACTTTCTTTAAGAATCTCTCCTGGATGGTTCGTGAGCCTATTAGTGTGCTCTTTGCTGGTGAGATTCTCTGTGATTGGCTCAGACCTCAGCACAGCGTCTACTGCCTATTACCAAACTGATTTCAGAATCACAACCTCTCCAGATGGAATGAGCTAAGATTCACCTGTTTGTTAAGTCACTCATTTCCCTTTGTTGGTTTAACTATATTAGATAAGCAGCCTGCTGGGTATTCTTTTAGAATAATTTTAACACAAGCCCCAGATGTTTAAGCATGTTTTGTGAAACATAAGAGAAAATAAGAGAAGATAATCCAAAGTCTTGATCACCTCATCGCACTGGGATGATCTTCATCATGCTATGATGGTGATTATGATATTGACATACAGGAACCTAGATATATACTATCTATATAATAATGCCCCAAACCACATCATCTATGAAAGATTCAGTGATGCTGAACTGATTGCTGTTGAGAAGGTCTTCTGATTCTGAGTTTCCTCAAGCAGAGTCATTAGAAAGCATCAGCAAAAGAGGCCTCTGGTAAGGACTGGGAGGTGGGATAAATTTAGTGTCACTGCAGAGCACTTCAGCAGCTTGAATGCTTCTCTTGACATGAAGCATAGAGATGAAAAAGGTCATTATGAATGCCAAAAAAAAAGAGATTGTTTTTCAGTCTTAGGTCCATCCCAAGTCTGACGTCACTGCCTTAGTACAAGCACTCATTACTGTCATGCATCCTTTTCTTTTTGCAGCCCCCACCACCTCCAGCTCCCTCCTTGAACTCTCCGCCTGAAGAGCATCTTTCCACAGAGCCAAAACAAATCTACCTTGGTGTGCTCCCTCGGGTGTGATTGACGTGACACTACAAGCTCAGGGCCAAGCAGAAATGAAGACTGAGAAAGAGCTTGGGCAGATGATGAGGACGGGGATGAAGTGAATGCAGGCACAGAAGTGGTGGCCTTCTTGCTGCCTGCTCAGGGAGAAGATTGTCCTTGCTTTGTTAAATGATTTCTTCCAGCTGAACTCTTCCCCCAATATCAGTCAAAAAGAGATCACACAGAAAAAATGAAGATTGCATGTATACCCAGAGTTCCCTGGGTCACCTTGGCATACAGCTCACGCAGTAAATCAATCCATTTATTGCCATTTCAATAACCATTCAGGTTACTCTTGTCACCAGATGCTATGCACTGGCCAAGTTACAGTCGGAAACTCACTGACTATTCTTGGTATTTTCTTAGATGTGCACATTTCCTGACTGTAAAACAATCAAGTGGTTGGAAGCAGGAACATAAACTGATATAATCAACACAAATACAGATGTATTTAAAAATAACACACTTGTGTCAGGGATACAACAGAGGACGTCTCAATGCTGTTCAAATACCTGCCCATAAATATGTTGAGGGACTGAAGGATGTGCAGACATAGCCTAGAGTAACTTTCTTTAATTCATGCCCACCTGCCTCTCCTGACATCCAGGACAGGAAACTGACTGAGTATTCAACCTTTTAGAAGATTTTGAGATCATCAATTTTATATCACAACCCAAGCTTGTCTTTTTCGACCCCTGTCACGCATTCATTCAGTGGCCTTACCTCTTTTCCCCACTAGATGGAAGTGTGATACTGCCACAACAGCCATTCATCTCTGACCAGCACAGAAAATAAACTAAGCTCTAATTTACAAACTCAGGCCAACCTTTGTAGAGCTGAATACTAAAGATTCTGTTTCGGTGAAGATCTTTAGGTCAGTACAATGAAGTTTACAGGATGCCGCTTCAGTTCCAGACTGGCAGGTTAAATGTGTGCAGAGAAGTGAATCTGTAGTTTAATGTTCCTTTAGTACATTAAGCTACAGATTTGCCACTGAGCATGACATTAATGCCGTTACACTCTGTTACAGTTGCTTAGTCTTTAATAGAGATTCAAAATCAACTGGAGAAAGACACTGGAGCCATGTTTCCCACAACAGAGTAAGATGAACACAAATAATATTTAAATATTATAAATTTACAGAAATACTTGAGAATTAGATGCAAGAATTTGATAAATAATTATGGAAAAGTTAAAAAAAACAAAAACAACTCTCCTAGTATAATTTACTCATGTAAGCATGTTATTTTGCTGCACAACTAAAATAATTAATCAAGAAAAGCATTACGGCTTATCTGCAAAATGCATAAAAGGGACACCGTCATCTGTACCTCATGTGAGATATGTAAATGTATATACAGTGCACTGAAAAAAGAATACAAAAAGAATACAATTAAACAATTAAAATGAATGTTTTTTTTTTCAATTGCAAAAAAACCCCAGTGCTGCTTACCAGCTTTCATCATACTGACATTCATCTCATTTGTTTTGTTTTGTTTTTTGTGAAGCACAGCTGGCTCAAAATGTCACTTGCTGATGAATGGCAACACATGGCTGCAGCACATGCCCTCCTAACACTAATATGCAAGCCATTAACAAACATGTTTCTGTGACACACTAGCAGTGGGTGTGTCCCAGCAAGTGTCTGCTGCAGGACGTGATCGAAATAGTTTGTGTGTGCCTTCCTCTTTGTGTGCGTGTGCGCGCATGTGTGAGATATTTTCATAGTATGACATATGCATGAAAAGTACATGTGTCAGCAAGTGTTATGAATGACACATGTCCACTGTTTTCACTACTCGCGCACATCGAGGGTAAGCCTGTGTGTGGTACTAGTAATCCGCGCTGGGCAGCTGCGCTCATTCATATTCAGCCCCAAGGCACTCCTAGGCCTACTTGCTGATTAGGGATCAGTGAGAGAGAAATAGAAGGAGAGAGTGAAATGGTAGGGAGTGGGGATGAGAGACAAAGAGAAAGAAAGAGGTCCTCTCTCATTTAGTAAAGAGTTTGTTCATGTCTATAATCCCATTAAGCAGGGGGAACAGCTTGACCCTTCACATAGCATGCATTAATATGTGTGTGGCTGTAGTGTATATCCTCTTTCTCTCATACAGAAAAACCCATACACTTGATACAGCCCATACAGGAAAAGAAATTGATTGCCCTTATAAACATTTCATAAGGCCCTAATGCAACATTGCAAGCTGTTAAGGAGGACTGGAGCGGAGATGCATGAAAATGACATGTAAATGAGTGTTGTATATTTCCAGGCACAATTTGCCAACAATTATTGTTTTGACCTGGCTCCTCAGTTGACAAAAGAAACCTGTTCCCTCCGAGGAGCAGGAAATCAGCTTTTCAAGTGCTCTTGTGTTTGAAGAGTGGTGAGCAAGGCAAGGCATGATTGCTGCACTCTGCAGAGAGGATCACACATGGGGTGGGGGGTTTCATACAAGGTGAGTGAAAGCAGTGAAGGCCATGCGTGGAAACATGTTGCTTGTCTTCTTTGTTGAGGAGGATTATATGATGGCATGTCTAATCTGAGTTTATGAGCAGTGCAATACAGAGTACCTTCAAGAAAAAATATATTCACTAAATTATCATATACATTATTGATGGGATACTTTAAGTGTTCCCAATGATTTAGAAGTACACACGAGACAGACAGGCACCAATATGATGATGTCATGTTTATCACAGCATATATTATGAAAGGAATTAGTGTTTATGATGTTTTCATTGGAAAATGTTTATTAAATTAAGCACCACATTAAATAAGAACAAAGTAATCCCATTGCAGCTCACCATAAAAGCGCCTCTGCCTCAACAGTGGCTTCTGAGTGCAATTTAGCACACTATTCAAAATAATACAGCTGAAAATTGTTCTGTAATAAAAACTGAATTTTGCATCAGGTCACCAAGGCCTCTGCCCAGTTCATATCCACACTGCACCAGACTCCTGTGACTCCTCCAGCAGGTGGAGGGCCCCACTGGAGGACAAGCCCATGATGTTCTTTTGGGCTCACCCAGATGGTTCCCATGGCTAAGGCCTGATCACCAGGTGTATGCCTTGAACTTAAAATGAACCTGTTATTGTGGTTTAGGCATGAGGTGTTCCAGGCATGTCCGAGCACAAAGAGCAGACCCTGGACACACTGGAAAGATTACATCTCTCATCTGGCTTGGGAATGCGTTGGTGTTCACCTGGAAGAGCTAGAGGTTGTGGCCAGAGAGAGAGAGGTCTGGGTGGGATAATGGATGGACGAAATTCTGCTGCAACAAATAAAGTTCTACTGATTATTTTATCAAACTGAAAGTTAACGTTTACCCTGTATCATCTTCATATAAACAGACACATATTATAATAATGGAAACACTGGCAACACAGGCTGCTTACTCTTTAATGTACATTACGTGAATCTGAGTAAACCCTTTGGTACTTATATTAAGCTAGTTTGGGAACAAAATTGACTGTGGGAAAACCGTGTGTTTGGTTGGTTGCCAAACCTGTTTTGCCATTTATTAATTATACCAACAACTCTGACTGCCATCATACCAACATGCACTCTTAAATTAGTTTTAGTTTAAGGGAAGCTTTATATATGAAGACACGGGGCAATGGTGGTTGGCACCATAATTATCACAGTATGTAAACTTTCTGTTGGGGCAACACCTACAAATTGACATTGACATTGACATTGACATATGTTTATGATTGATTAATTTACTAATATTTGATAGATTCATTATAACAAAAATCTCTGTGTTAGGCAACCTGATGCGCTCTGCACCTCACCCTATAACAGCTGGGTTAGGCTCCAGCCCCACTCTGCAACCCTGATTTGGCTAATCAGAATAACAAGTAGTTATTAACATCTTTTTGGTTGCCAGATTGTTAATAATCCTCCTCTATGATGACACTTTGCTCACTGTAGGAAAGGAACTTTACCTACTTAGGCAAATTATATATTTTAATGTCTCTGATTATATTGAACTCATTAATATTAATCACTATGACTTGATGAATTGTGGTGTCCTTAATGTTTTCAAAACATTTAGGTCTAGATGTAATTAACATTTGCTGATTAAAGGTGGAAATAGCTTGCTTACATTTACTTAATGGCTGAGATGAATCTCCAGAGTGAATTTAAGCTCTATTAAAGAGTCAAGCTGGAAGGGGATTTTTCAAAATTTTTGTGTACAGTCACATAATATTTTAAAAAAAACTTAAGTGAGCCATAGCTAAGTCCGTTACAAAAAACTGAATATGCTACCTTAGCAAGACCACATATTGTTCATGTCATTTTAACTATTAGAGGATAAATATGTAGTCTAACTATTCTACCTCACTCAGTTTTGGTTATGGTGGCAGCCAAGATAACCTTGAATCAGCCATATTTTTCCTAGATTTCCTCAAGGTGCCATTAACAATGTTTCAGTTACATAAACACTGGTAAGCCACAACATTAAAACCACCTGCCTAGTGTAGATCTGTGTGTTGCCAAAACAGTTCTCTTAGGGTACGGATACCAGATCTGTGGGGCTGTTTTGTTGTGTTTGACAACTCGATGTTGGCAGTAGATCCTTCAGATCCTATGGGTTACTGGGAAAGTGGACTTGGGATCTTGGTAGTTTGTAGGTTGATCAGCACCTAGGGTTTTTTTGTTTTTTTTTTGCAGCTGGTATTGTGCATTGTCCCGTTGGGGTTGGCTGCTGCTGTTGGGGAGTGCCATGGCCATGTGTTGCTTGGTCAGTAACTGTGACTAGGTGCCTGGAAACATCGATATAAAGTGCTGTGAAAAATTACTTGCCCCCTTCATGTTTCAGAGCTTCAAACTAATTTTATTATTAGACAAAGGTAACACAGTAAATACAAAGGGCAGATTTTAAATGATGATTTCATTTATTCATGGTTCCATCGGTTACAGCAAGTCATACAGGTCATCACACTACCACCGTGTTTGACGGTTGGTATGTGTAACAGGACTCAAACCTTGGAAGATGATAAACTTTTGTCTCATCAATTAGTCCGTCTCCTCTGAAAACAGCATGTGAAATGAGGAGAAATTAAAACTCACATAAGCCCACCAAAGGACAAATAAGGACAAACAGCTGGATTTTCACCTTTTTATATTTTGGGGGAAATACCTGACTGGCTCATTATCTGACCAATCGTATCTCAGCTTCGAATCGGCTTTTGTCCAATCATAGAACAGAGCGATAGTCTTGGCCCGCCTTCTAACTGGATGCTGAAAAAGAACGTCACTGCCTTTTTACATTTAGCTTTAGCCATAATTAGCTAGACGTTGAATCATAGATAAGTCTTACTAAATCGAGCGCTTTTTCTTTTGAACCGACAGCCTAAGTAAGAGCGATTTATTTGGCGCTCCTTGGTTTTACAGTGCCAAACATGTACATAAAAGCCTTGCGTCGATGCAGAGACATGTTGAAAGGAGAACTGATCGCGTGAACACTGGCTAGCTTGCTCAAAGCTAAACTGACGAGCTGGGGCCGAAAAGGGAAAGTGGCTAACATTAAGAACTGCAAAGCCTACCACAACAAGGCTGGGGTGCTTTAGCACATCTACGCAAGCACGAAAAGAGGGGCTGATAGAGAAAGCGATTCCTTTCAGACACAGTAAGTAACATCTGGTACTTGGAATGAGCAGCTAATCTACGCTGGGTAGCTACCTGCTAATGTGTAGCGATAGACAACACTTTGACAACTATGAACTTCGCTAGCTGGTTAGCTAGCAGTGTAAGTGGCCCTGTTTTCGGTAACGAGAATCGAGTCTTTGCTTAATTTCGCTTCACGATCGTAAAGTTCAGTTATTTTTTATGTATTTATGGGGATTATAATTATGATTATGATTTTATGGGTTTTGCTGCTGTCGCCTCAGTTATTAACACGCCTTGGCTCCACTTCAGGTGATTTTTCACGTCATCTGTAGCATTTTACGCACTTGACAATATTCAAATGTGTTATCAGCATCACTCTGCTGGTGGATTTATGGGAATCACACCACTGTTTGAATGTATTTATATGATCCGAGATGCTGTAGTTTGTTTTATTTGACTGTGGCATGTTTTGACAGCCGAGCTGTTAAATCAGATAAAAAATGTGTAGATTATCCTGTTTGCTGTTGAGCAGAAAGGCAACTTTTGTTTTAGACGTCAACATGTTGTTTACTGCCAATGTACATAGTAGAGTCTAGCTTTATTTACAGCTCCTTCATGTTTTCTATTCCCATTCTGTCCCCATGAAACTCCAGTACAGGGATTAACTTGTTTTATTGCCTTGTTGTGGGTACCTTTATTGGGTGTTGGTGTGTGACAGTGTGTTTGTGTGATGGTGTATTCCAGAAATGGCAGCATCATCAGTGGCATGTTTGTGTTGGCACCTTGATGTGAAATACTGCAATAGCCACACTTTTTTAGCCAATGACTGCAGCAAGTCCATGGGGTGTCCAAAAGCCTTTATATATACACATTTGGTTGTGTTGGTGTGGACTAAAATGTTTCACATGCAGACGCATTCTCAAATGTAGTGGCAAGTCTGGAATACCAGAGAGGAATTAGTGTTTGTGCATATGTCTCAGAAAATAATGGTAATACTGTTTTTAAATTTCTCAATCAGCCTGTGTTGTTATGCTAACACCTTGCACGTGCTTTTACAATGTATCCCAAAGGAAGTGAGAGTAGTTTTAGTATGTGTTAAATACTCCTTTGTTTATAGTGCCTCATCATTTCTCAACCTTTGTGACTTTGGAGTCAAATTAAAGGCAGGAGGGTGTCTGGATGGTAAATGGACTAGCTCTTATATAGCGCTTTTCTACTCTATCTGAGCACTCAAAGCCTTTATACAGCACGTTTACATAGGATAGTGAGAACAGCGGTAAATGTGTATAATTCTGTAAAAAAGTATTTGCCCCCTTGAGTTTGTTTTTTAAAATAAAAAAGCAATCCGAACTCACCTGGCCCTATGTGAAAAAGTAACTGTTAAATC
>VUQK01017733.1:36924-52910 GCA_015106715.1 Bujurquina vittata
AACCGCGTTAAATTTTTATAATTTTTAAAAAAAATAATTTCCCCTTTAGTTTTTTTTTTTTAAATAAAAAAGCAATCCGAACTCACCTGGCCCTATGTGAAAAAGTAACTGTTAAATCATTAATTAACTGTGGTTAACCAAATTTCTTTTGGGAAAACCAAGTTCAATTTCAGCAAGCCACACCCAGGCCTGATTACTGCCAGACCTGTTGAATCAAGAAAACACTTGAATAGAACCTGTCTGACAAAGTGGGGTAGGCTAAAAGGACTCAAAAGCAGCACAATATTCACGATCTAAAGAAACTCAAGAACAGATAAGAAACCAGAAAAAAGTGTTAGACCTTCTCAGGAATGGCTGGCCTACCAAAATGACTCCACAAGTGCATCAGCAACTCATCCATGAGGTCACAAAAGAAGTCAAAACAACAGAACTGCAGGCCTCATTTGCCTCAGTTAAGGTCAGTGTTTAACAATAAGAAAGAGACTTGGCAAAAATGGCATGGGAAAACCACTGCTGACCAAAAAGAATACAAAGAGTTGTTCCAAATTTGCAAAAACATTGTGTGATCCCCAAGACTTTTGGGAAAATATTCTGTGGACTGATGGGACAAAAGTTGTAATGGGGAAAAAACTAACATAGCATTTTACAAACGAACATCATACTAGTGGCCGTGGTGTGATGGTCTAGAATGCTTTGCTGCTTCAGGACCTGCACAGTGGTCCAAAACACACTAGCAAGTCCACCTCTGAATAGCTCAAAAAAACAAAACAAAATTAAGGTTTTGTAGTAGCCTCGCAAGGGTCTGCATTGAAATCCGATTAAGATGGTTTTGGCATGACCTTAAACAAGCTGTTCGTGGAGGGTCTCAAACCCTCCACTGTGGCTGAATTAAAAAAAAAATCTGCAAAGAAGACTGGGTGAAATCCTCTACAGTGATGTGACAAACTCATTGCCAGTTACTGCAGTTCTTGCTGCAAAGTATGGCACAACCAGTTATTAGATTTAGGGAGGGAATTACTTTTTCACATAGGTAGGTTTGGATAGTTTTTTTTCCATTAAGAAATGAAATCGTCATTTAAAAAGTGTATTTTGTCTAATATTAAAATTAGTTTAATGATCTGAAATATGCAAGTGTGACAAATGTGCCCAAAAACAAAATGAAAAGAAAAGAAAAGAAATACATTTTCACAGCACTATTTATTGCAGAAAAACTACTCACATTCAAGTGTGACATGACACATCTACTTTCAATCACTTTGGACGTAGTCTGACAGACTCCAGTCTGGTCAGGCAATGGCCCCATCATCCCTGAAGCTATCTGTTCAAAGAGCTCTTGTTCCAGGAAATTGACAGCTTCTGAACCAGCTTCAAAGATGAGTCATCAAAGTGGGTGGGGGGTTGTTTGTTTCACCTCTCAAATTTGTAAAAAAGAAAAAGAGAAACTCATTTTTCTAAAATCATAACTATAATAGTTGCAACATGGCTGTTTGATATGGCCCACCTGCATCAATTTTTAATAATTTGTTTTTTAGCATTGTAACTGTAGAAATGATGAAAGATGGCCATAGCCAACTGTCATCTACTGATTATGAGGTTCCATTACAGTGTTTCAAGCAGTGAGTCTTTGCTGACGTTGCCTCTTGGTGTTGGTGGATCTGACAGTGAAATTGCATGCCTATTGGCTAACAACCTGTTGTTGGTATATTTATTTTTTTGGCATCTTTTTTGGTATATTCATTTTTTCTTCTACTTTTAACTTGTCACAGTGAAAGACAGTATAACACTTAATTGAGAACTTGTTGCAGTGCTACTGACTAGTTAATGACAAGGATATGGCTAATGGTTACCCTTTAAGTAAGGTGATGCTAACTGTATAGAGACATCTCTGTAGTGGACAAATGTAAAATGTCAGTTCCGAAAAATCAAAATTCAAGACCACTGAGGTCTTTCCTTTATTGAGTTAGCTTTTAAATTGGTGACTTTCACTCTCCGTCTAAATATGCTGCTGATAATTGTTGGATTAAGTTTGTTTTTCATACCCCTTTTGGTTTAGTTGTGTCCAACTAAATATAGGATGCAGCACGGCAGTGCTTATCAAGTGCTAGTATCCAATTCAGTCTTGTGCTTTTTACCTTAATTTTCCCTCATCAACATCTTGGTACAGTAGCTCTGTAACAATTAACACAACTACAATGATGCATTTCCTATCAACCTGTGCCTAAATTATCATCATGTAATTTTCCCAACACAAAACAGTGCATCTTAAAGTGATGCTGACTTCTAAAAGTAGATATTCTGTTATATCACACACTGTACCTTTCCGGTCATTGAATTGGGAGAGAGTGCTAAGATGTCAGTAATAATTCACTGTGTGGAGTCTGTGGTGTGTATTTGACAAGCTAATCTTACCCTGCGTGGATCCTATAAGCAGCTGACTCTTAAATTGAGTTAGCTTGTTAAAGCCACCCTGCTTGTCTGAAGTCTGATGGTGGTGGCTTTTCTGGGCCATCCTCAAACAGAAAATAGTGGTGGTGGTGGTGGGGTATTTTGGCTTGCTAAATCAGAGAAAAGCCAGACTCTGCTTTTTTGGTCACCTTTGTTGACCACATGTATGTTCACATTCATGTGAACATTCATGAATAGTAGATAGATGTGCAGTCACATCTATCTACTACTCTCTGTTGTTATGACAACCCTTCAGCTGCCAATCCACACTCGGGTAACTATGGAGACATAAGACTTTGGGTGACAACAGTCTATGAAGTACAAATTGCGTATGGTGGTATTTATTTTTAATGTACACCAGTAATCTGGGGAGTTGGCACCTGCCAAATTGGCGTTGGCCTTCCACCAAAGGAAAATCATCAGGACTGTGATAAAAAATATTTATAATTTAATTTTTTTAGTTGATTTAAGCAGCTCAAGCTTAAACATGTATTTGTGTGTCATATGTCCAGAAGTAGCAGCAAAAATGGATGTAGGTGAGGTAATACAGACTGGTTTAACTATGTAAGCAGTCAAATGTCAAAGGCCCACTTTGAGCCCGGTATAGTGCACGTTTTGTCTTTTTATGAGCCTTAAAATAACAGAACTCTTCCCCTGGTATAATGTGTATGTGGTTGCAGCATAGGCCAAATAATTTGATTTGATGATCGTGGAAATTGCTTTAATATCTGTTTGATAATAAGTTCAGTGTTGTGTGTGAATGCATTTGTCGTCAAGGTAATAATTCAAGTGGTCGGGACTGTTGATGCTTTCCATCCCTTTGATATGTGATCGGTGACCAAGTGTGTCTGTCTGCTTGTGCGTGCGTGTGTGTGTTGTTTGTTATACACCTGTTGAATATCATCTGAATTAAAAGTGAAGTCACATCAAACACGTTGATAACTAATCAGCCACTGGCAAAGTAAAGAGTGAAATTTGGATAAGAATCATTTGTGTCTTTAAAGATGCTCTCCAGGCATGAAAAAAAAAAATCAAATTACATTTCTTGATGGTTAGAAAGTCCCCTCACTCATTACAAAATCTGCTTCTCTGCAATACAGACTTCAGGTTTCTACATCATACTTGTGTAAGTTAAACCAGTTGTGTTGTCACCCATTCTGCCTGGAGTTAAATGCCTTAAACCCAGGGTTCAGATAATCTCAAAGCAGCCTTCCTGTCTCAAACCCTACAAATACAGATGGGTGACATTTCAAAAAACCTAAACCCTTGACCCTTACAGTGAGGGGATCCTGTGGCTCTGTTATGCTCTGTGGTGTACTTTGCTGGCTTCTTGTGGGTACACTTGTCCCCACAAATCAATACAGAGTGATTACGTTTATCCAAACTCCTTCTAGAAGCAAGTCTTGCTACTTGGCAGCCATTTTTAAAACACCCCTGAGAAGATATTATGAACCCCCTCTCTAAACAAAACGGGAGAGAGAGAGAGCCTTCACATTAACTTGATTGGTCACAGGGACATTCAGAAACAGCATATATGGAATCACTAGTCAAACCTGATTTAAAACAGGAAAACAAGAAAAATAAAATCATAAATACAGCCTGCATCATAGGACCCAGTCACACTTGGAGATCGTTCAAGTACCATCCAGATGGTAGTATGATATGCCTCTGCTTTATCCTATGATGAACTGTCTATATTCTAACAAGATGTCATGTACATGATGCCTCCATGGTGGAATGCCTTTTGAAAGAATGGAGTTTAATTGTCCTGTGGACTCCCAGAGACTTGTAGAATCATGCATGGAGAGTGAAATGCATGGTGTCAGCCAGGCAGTGTAGACGGTTGTTTTTGAAGTCTTTCTGTTCTTTTAGTGTTGTGGGTGACAGATGAGCACACAAGGCAGTCTAAATGCATTTGTATATGAGGATGACTCATCGACTCCCCTTCATTTATCTCTAGTTAGCATTCATATGTTTCATTTTTGTTGATGAAATTTGTATTTTTGCATTTGGTTTTAAATAATTAGTTAATAGCAAACATAGCATAATAGCATAGTAGAACCTTTTAGCTCTGTCCTCGTCTACATTAAAAGACAGGATCCTTTGAGTGTGCCTGCCACTTACTTCTAAGTAGCATTTATTGATATTTTCAGAGATAAGGCATAGGTTGTAGTGCAATTTCCGTGGCTAAGATTACATTAAGTAGTGTGACAATCAATAAGACAGTAAAAGTTCTCACATTGCATAACCAATAAACAGACTGGATAGAGAATTTCTCTCTCCAATCCAGCAGTGTAATGCTGCTGTGCATTTAGCTAATGCAGGTGCAGTTATTGAAAGATAATGCATCCTCTTGAACACTCTGTAGGGTTTGTTAATGCTTATTGAATGCAGTTCTGGCTAGCCAAAGAAGCTTTTAAACTTTCTTCTCAGTTTCTTTAAGCATAAACCAAAGTGACTTCTATTTGTGGACGTGATAACTCTTCCGCTGATTTGTTCTTTAAGCCTTATTAAGCAGACCGTATAAGAAACACAGACATGCTTAAAAGCTCCAGCAACTCAAAGATTTAAATATTTTTCTTAAAAATCTGTGGGACATTTGTAGGGTTTGTGTTTTCAGAGTAATTTAAGGAAGTCATTTGAGAGATTTAATCTATTTATATTCACTGAGAAGACATGACTACTATTCTGACCATTTCTGTCCACAATGTGAGTCTGTGGTATGAAACTGAAACAACAAACATAGCAAAGTAGGCATTGTGGTGTAGTCTGTGCATTTATAAGAAATATTTAAAGGTGTACATGGGGAGGACTAAATAATGTGTGTGTGTCTCTATATAAATTATTTTCACTGCTTAGAAAATTAAAGGAACGCCATGAAAACACATCAGGTGTCAATCAATGACAGTAAAAGTTCTCACATTGCATAACCAATAAACAGACTGGATAGAGAATTTTTCTCTCCACTCCAGCAGTGTGGGTTGCAGTGGCGCAGTGGGTAGGTGCTCACCTTGCAACCGGAGGGTCGCTGCTTCGAGTCCCCGTCTGAGTGCATCCTGTCATTGTGTCCCTGGGCAAGACACTTAACCCACATTGCCTAAGTGTGAATGTGTTGTGTGGTTGGTGTTCGGTGGTGGTTGGAGGGGCCGTAGGCACGGATTGGCTGCCACGCTTCTGTCAGACTGCTACAGGGCAGCTGTGGCTACAGCTTACCACCACCAAGTGTGATTGAGGTGTGAATGAATAGTGCATGAAATTGTAAAGCGCTTTGAGTACCATGAAAAGCACTATATAAGTATAAGGCATTATTATTATTATTATCATGATGAATGAATATACTGATATGGACCGGGTGACCAAATCTGATTATTTGGTCAGAGACATTAACACCAGTTAACACCTGCTGGATGTCATTTTGTAGGACTCTGGCAGTGCTCATCCTGTTTCTCCTTGCACAAAGAAGCAGATACCGGTCCTGCTGATGGGTTAAAGACCATCTACGGCTCTGTCCAGCTCTCCTAGAGTAACTTGCTCCTGGAATCTCCTTCTTAGTCTTGAGACTGTGCTGGGAGACACAGTAAACCTTCTGGCAATGGCACATATAGATGTGTTGTCCTGGATGAGTTAGACTACCTGTGTAGCCTCTGTAGGGTCCAGGTATGGCATCATGCTACCAGTATTGCCACCTAGCCAAATGGGAAAACTTTAATTGCCTGCTGAGTAAAAAGATTTTAGAACCACAAAGAACAAATTGAACATAGGGCTGGGTAGTAAAATGATAACACAAGGACACCGTTGAAAGGAGAAGTCCAAGGACTTTGGTAACGTGGAGATATTTTGGCCATTTAATGACGAAGAAGCAGGGCAGTGTTCAGTGCAAACCATGCCAAAAGCATCCTTTCACAAAGGCCGGTAACGCCACAAAGTGTTTTTATCATCTGAAGCAGTGCCATCCTTGTGCAGTGCACAGTTGACTGTTTACCTGCACAATGCAATGCAATACAAGACTTTTACACTCCCAGACACTTACCCCTGTACTCTGCCTTCTGACAGAAAATGAAGAGACGCAGTGATATCACAAATGCAGCAGCCTACTTTATTGCAAAAGACATGATGCCAGCAAGCACAGCTGAAAATTTTGGATTGGCTGAATAAAGTGGCTGACCCTCATTACCAACTCCCTGGCCATAAACATTTTTCTTGGACGGCACCTTCCAAGCTCTAGTATGTAGAGAGGTGCTTGGAGCAGCCGTGTCATACTTCACTACCACATTGGATTTGTGGTCAGCTTGCTTATCTGATCCGTGAGCTTCACTGCCCACTTCATTAGGATAACACTGCTGCTTTTTTTTTCCTTTTGTTAAATTTCTGTTTATTTTTTTTCCCCTTGGAGCAGAAATGTTATTTGTTCATGTTCTCCTTTGTTTACATTTGAAAGTTTATTGAATTTGTACTGAGGATATATACAGAATATGTTTGTTTGTTTTGTTTTTTTGTCTGTTTATTTGTGGGATTGTTTCCGCAACAGTTAAAAAGGCATCATTTAGTTTAGTTTTTCCCAATTTTATTTTATATTATCTACTTTATCTGGATATGACCAGAAGATTTAGTTTGTCACTTTGTGTTCTGTCACACTTAAGCCTCTTGATTGGTCAGAATTAAGATTTTAAAATATACACGTTAGTGTTTAAAATAAAGATATATAATGTTCTGCACTATATTTATCATGTTCAGCTTCTGGCAGAAAATAAATATTTAACTCAAAATTGACTTTATATCTTAGGAGTAAAAATGAATCTTTAAGCTTGACAGAAATGGTGGTTTGATTTATATTGTAATATATATTTATAGCCTGATATGGGAAAAAAATGGATGTGATAAGATTTTTTTCTGTATTGCACAGCCCAAATTAAACAGGAGATAATGGCTGTAAAGCAGCCAAAGATGCGTAGATATCATCAAGAAACTGTTAAGACTTTGAAAGCATGACATAATGCAAGAGAAAAAGGTTTATCCTCCCCTAGTTATATTATGCAAATCTTTATATATTCTTTCTTTAAGATTTCTGAGACTTTTCCTCAATGTCATTACCATTCATGAAGATTGAAACTGTAATTTTATATAATTAGTTTTTCACACGAGTTAATGGTTGATATGATTGACTGTTAGCAAATTTGAGCCTTTTTCATCTGAAACACTCATTAAGTGTTTGGAAAAAGTTGGTCTGCATTTGTCAGTTTGCATATATTGACGCTGATGCAATTAAGCTGAATGAAGCTATAAGCCATAGTTTATTGTCAAGAAGTTACGTCAGCAAGCAATTTTCACACAATGCTACTATAAATCTAATGGGGTTTGAGAACACATTGTACACAGTGATGAGTTATGTGCTTTGCTTGAAACAGCAGTTTCTGCATCTTTCCTGAAATCTACCAAAATGGTCAGTGTTGACAGTGAATAAATTAAACTGTATTTTAATTTGCCAGCATGGTAGAGAAATAATTAAGTGTTCAGTCTTATTGTCTGATTTTCTTCCTGTGTCCCTTGTCTTTTTGTTGTGTTTTCTCACAGGTAGCATTGGGTTTCCCAGTGAAGAGCCATGGGTGCGTTCCTGGACAAGCCCAAAACAGAGAAGTATAACTTACATGGCGAGGGAAATGGCCTGCGCTATGGGCTAAGCTCCATGCAGGGCTGGCGGGTGGAGATGGAGGATGCTCATACAGCTGTTTTGGGGCTTCCAGCTCCTGGTATGACTAACTGGTCCTTTTTTGCTGTGTACGATGGCCATGCAGGCTCTAAAGTTGCCAATTACTGCTCCAAGCATCTTCTGGAACACATAATAACTGCTAGCTTAGGGGCTGGATGCACACAAAGCTCTCAGTCTGGATCAGATGGGTCCAACCCTCCAGTACCAGTTCCTCCTGCAGCAGAGGCTGTGAAGGCTGGCATCCGGACAGGCTTCTTGAAAATAGATGAGCACATGCGCAGCTTCTCCGACCTTCGAAATGGCATGGACCGCAGTGGCTCCACAGCAGTGGGAATTCTTCTGTCACCTGATCATTTTTTCTTCATTAACTGTGGGGATTCTCGAGCTGTTCTGTACCGCAATTCACAGGTGTGCTTCTCCACACTCGACCACAAGCCTTGCAACCCACGTGAGAGAGAGCGCATCCAGAATGCTGGTGGTTCAGTGATGATTCAAAGGGTTAATGGGTCACTGGCTGTATCGAGGGCCTTGGGGGACTATGATTACAAGTGTGTGGATGGCAGGGGTCCCACAGAGCAGCTGGTCAGCCCTGAACCAGAGGTGTTTGTGATGGTTCGGGCACCGGAACAGGATCAGTTTGTGATTCTGGCATGTGATGGCATCTGGGATGTCATGTCCAACGAGGAGTTGTGCGAGTTTGTGAAATCGAGGCTTGAGGTGTGTGACGACCTGGAGAAAGTCTGCAATGAAGTGGTGGACACGTGTCTGCACAAGGTATGTACTTATTTATTTTGGAGCTTGTCATTTGTATATGTTGGTGTGACAGCCTCTGCTTTCTAAAGGCTTAAATGTGTAAAATAATTTTGTCAGCTAGTAGGCCGTTTGAATGTCCTGATACAGAGGAAAAATATATGATGGAGAAAACTAGTTGTAACAGCTTTAATGGATCAAGTACTTGGCTAAAACATTCTTTCAAGAAAAAAAATGAGAGAAATTGTTTTGGTAGTCTTAGAAAAAGTACAAAGTAAAAATGCAAAGAATGAAGTGCAGATCTTTTGAAGTATGAAACGTTTGAAAGATGGCTTGCAGGTTCCTCCCTGATCCTGACCAGCAGCTGTTATCTGCTTGAATTCAGTAGATTATAAAGGGGGGGGGGGCATTTTTATTGCTGATTTGTTTCTCATGAAACATTAGAACTACACAACATTGTTTTCTTTTAACCTGCTCGTTCTTTATTCCTCTCTCTTCTGGTCCATCTTAGGGGAGTCGGGATAACATGAGTGTTGTGTTAGTGTGTTTGCCCAATGCTCCCAAAGTGTCGGAGGAAGCTGTGAGGAAAGACACTGAGCTCAATAATTATCTGGAGTCTCGAGTTGAAGGTGAGAGTGACTGGATGGAGAAAAGTAACTAGACTTGTATTAGTAGTCTTTGTGTGGCTTAAAGTTAACATTATTTTTTTTTAAATAGGCAGTTGAAAAAATAACTACAGACAGCTGGGGACTTAAATTCTTCTTGATAATTTTTTTTTATATTTAAAAGTGATTTGACCATTATTACACCCATCCTATTTCAGCTGAAACTGTGTATCATAGCTGTATATTCTCTCGACTGACTGACCTTGCCACTCACTACTGTCTAACCTCCAGCCAAGTTTGCTCAAGCTCACAGGAGAAGAATGACACCGTCATGACCTCCTTTTCCACTTCAGCAAACATCTCCCCTCTTTATTCACTCTTCTCCTCCCTTTCCCTCCCTAAACGCATCTCCCTCCCCTCAGTCAAACATTCACTGTCTTGTTGGAATGGATTTCTTGCTCCTTTCCTGTGCTCGGTACCCCTTTTCTTTCTAGTTTCAACTTTTTTGTGTGTGTGTCTCTGGATGCAATCATTTAAACCTCTGAGAACCTCTGATACAAATATTGTCTTGATATACAGTGTGGAAAAATAGACCCTAATATCTCACTGAGACTTTGAACTGCAGATGAAAGAGAGAGGTAATTATTTGATATAAAAATGTAACTTCATATGGGCTGAAAAAAGCACTCTGAAATTGGTTAAAATCATTCCACTTTTCAACATACAGTTCAGAAGTTCAAACATTGTTTGTGTAAAGCAGACTAGATGTTTGGCTTACGGTACTGTCTAGTACTGGAAGACAGGAGAGAGGGAATAGAACAAAATAGAGGGAGAGGAATTCTCTGGCGGAACATTATCTTGGCCTCATGCCACTCTCAGCTCAGTTGCAGACCTCTTTCTGTCACCATCTTTCTCCCTTTCCTTGTTTCAGACACACACTCACTTCCACAAATTCATTTATACGTTTTCCATCTTCACTTCCTTTCTCCTCATTTGTCACATTTTGGTCTCCCTCCTTCTGTTGTTCTCTCTCTCCTGTCTTTGCACAGATGTCCATGGCTATCATCAGCTCTGTTAATAGTCACTTGTATAACAACATGTCCGGTACTGTTTTAGAGATGCTGTCTCGACCAGGGGAGGAGGGGTTTCCAGATCTGGTAACAGTGATGAGGAACCTGTCCACTGACAGCGGCATGCCCCCTTTACCACCAGGGGGTGGTCTTGCCAGCAAGTAAGCACCATTATCCTCAGGGGGTCCATTCAGCAGTATATGTAATTTTTATGTGTAATTTAAATTAAGGGTTAAACATCTGTAAAACTTAATTTGCTGTGGCTGATGAGTGTCTTATGTTCCCAGACAATGGTAACAATAAAATTGTTGCAATAAGATCAAGGTGGATTTATTTTTTAACAGCGACACCTTACTGTACCTAGTTTTCTATTCTTTTGTAGCTTTGATAGGTAGTTCCAACCAATACCTCATCACATTTTTGTATGTGTGTTCCTCCTGCAGACGCAGTGTTATTGAAGCAGTATACAACCGTCTGAGCCCATACAGAGAGGAAGATGGAGTAAGTATCAACACATATAATAAATAGGTGTTTTGTCTTTCTTTGCCCATTTAGGCAAAATAAAACTGGCAAATGTTAGACATTTCAGCTGTCTTATTTGTCAAGTTTGCAAAATGCATTTAATAATTTCAATGTACAACTACAGCCAACTAACAATTGATCAGCTGATCATTTAATCACAAAGTAAGTGTGTAGGCTCTGTGAAGCACAGTTTTGTCCAGTCCTAATCTTATGTTATCTGGTGGACCAAACTGGTGATTTATAGACAAAGTATAAAATGACTGACTTAAGACATATCTTTGATACCATCGTCTTTCCATTATGTTGAACAGCAGTAGGTTTTTCTCTATGCATGGTGTATGAAACACACCTTCCTATTAGCCTTCATAATTGGTTTGCATGCATATTGACACAGATTTGTCAGCTTTCTTCATCCTAACAAAAAACTATATAAAAACAATGTCAAAATGATATTTAAAAAAAAAAACAAACAAAAAACCAAACCTATATTAGGAGAATCTTTAGTTGCAAGTACAATTGAGCATGAGAAAGTGGTTTCTAAATTTGTAAATTTACTTTGCTGCTGAATGGCAGATATTCCTCTGCATCTTTCCACGTTTATACTTTTTTTTTTTGTCTAATTTGAAATTTTGGATATTTGCTGATATGAACATAAACATTCTCATGCACCCATGAACACAATAAAGATAGAGGTAGTAAATATACAATAAAATGATAGTTAATAAAGCTAAACAATAACAGAGAAGAATATCCACCTTTAAATCTTTCAAGTTAAATGTCTTGTAAAAAGTGGCTTGTTCTTGAAAGCCATTTTTATGTGTTGTAGCAGTTGTAAGCGACAGTGACGGGATACTCTGCAGTGACTTTATGACAGTGATGTTAACTGAGTATTTCTGAGTACATCTGCCTTTTCTACAGCTAAGGATTTCCACTTTAGTCAGCTGTTAAGTGCATTTTCCTCATTTACACCTTTAAAAGTGACATTGTTTTGTACAGCTTGTGATTCAAAGACTTGAATCCAAAATTATGTCTCACAGAAGCAAGATAATAACTTTAATATTTACTGATACAGACAGATGGTACTCGTTTCTGTGAATGTTTATGCTTCCAGATATTGTTTTAGGCTCGAACCATAGCCTATACTGTATATGAAAGACAGAGATGGTGACATCAATCACTAGTTTTGGCATTTTAAATCTTCAATGTTAGCATTTTCGCTGCCACCATGTTGGTGTTTTGGAGCAGAAGTGACCTTACTTGGACAATAAGAATGTGTGCTAAGTTAGCAGCTATGGCTAACAAACTGTACTGGTGGAACACACAGACACACTACTGTTAATTAGTGCTAAATTATAGACTAATAAAATACTACTGTATGACTCAACCAAACTAAAGCTCAAACCTTTTGTATCGACTGTACTTCACGGTCCAAAAAGCTGTGTTATTTGTCAGAAAATAAAGGCATGCAGCGTTTCTCCTAGGGCTAAAATGAACATAATAGTTTCAATTTACTGGGGTCAAGTAGCTGTAATAAACTTTGTCACTAATTTTGATTGCAAAGTTTAAAAAACTTTCCAGGTGTACTTTTCTAACCGTTGATGCAGCCTCGTGTCCTCCTTTGATGCGATGCTCAGTGTGTCCAGAGGCCTGGGCACACAGCCTCTGTTCGTCACTAGTTCAGTTAGTTATTTAACCTGCATTTATATTTACAGGGCACAGCAAATAAGCTCGGTATACCTATAAAATGGGGGAAAAACCGTCAAGTACAGTATGTTTATTGTTGTGTCCTTTCTCAAACATAGGTCTGTTTCCCTGTTTTCATTGAGGTGAACTGTTTGAGCGTTTATGAACTGTTAACGCAACTTGCTGGAGTATGATGGTTAAGAATTCAGTCTTTTCCACAGAGGTGGAAATGCACTTTTGGATTTTGCAGCAGTCGCTACCTGCCTGCAAGTTTCACACAAACATGTCCTCTGAGATCATGACTTGAAAACAGGGAGTCAGATATACCTTTGTACTGCTGTTAATTTGTGTTGTTGTAGTGGATGGCTTACAGTACATAAATGTGAGTGTAAATGTTTTTAAAGGATTGATAAAATGTGTCTGTGGGAGAACCTCACCATGAGATTGTTACCACTATCACATTTTTAGCATTATTAGCACCGTAGTATCCATATAGAGCTCTGTCCATTAGCTGTCTTGTATGGTGTTTGTTTGTGTGTCTGTCTGTGAGTGATTGATGTGTCAAAAATTGAGCAGGGACCTGACTTCTAGAAGGACTCTCTGTGTAAACACGTGTGTGTGTGTCCTCTTAGCTCGTGCTGGACGTGATGCTTGCCTCATGGTGTTGTCTTGTTTTTTTTGTGATGAGTTAGAGGTACTGTGATTGTTTTGTGTACACATGATTATAGAAAGGGCCACACACACGAAAAGGATATTGGCTCCCCTTAAAACCTCAGTGGGTAGGTTTTGTGTGTGACTATACACTGTAACACAAAATTCTGAGTGTTGCCACCTGCTAGGTAACCTTTACAGCTCTTGGGAGAGAGAATCAAGGCTGCCTGTCATAACATTGTCAAAGAGAACTATTCTAGTTTAACCTTGGCAAGTGTCTTTGTGTGCAAGTGGCTAGGTTTTCCTACACAGCTTCTCGAAAGAAGTGGGTCATTGTGTCATAGTAGCCCAATAAATGCAGGTTGCACCCTTCATTTAAACATATATTTTGCACAAGGTGTGTAGTAAGGTACGCACCTGTAGTCACATACACATTGACAAGGGATTTATCTATTGTCTAACTGTGTGTTCACCCTCTGATTAACGCAGCCCTCCTGTTTCATTTGGTAAGTGATGACATATATAACTGTTACACCCCACCTCCCCTTCCAACCCCTCATCTGCACACACGCACACAGCCACACACACACACACACACACACACACACACACACACACACACATTCTTACACGCATGTAAGTGGCGACCTGCTACACGTATCCTCCCTGTCACACTTTCATCTGTCTCTACTCCCTGCTCTGATCTGCTGTCTTGCATGTGGAGCTCCATTTAGAGTTTAAGGTGTGTTTGTGTGGCCGTCTGTGTACAGACACGATTGTCGAGGTCTGATGAGGACGAATGGTAAAAGGTGTTTCTAGCCCTGTCCGTCCCTCTCTCACGTCTCAGGCATACAAACACGCATGCACCGGTCCTACCCGCATGCATCGCTGTCTCAGTCTTTCAGCAGCTGCACGCAAATGTACAGCAGTCTTTATTTCTGTGTCCCTCCCTGCAATAAGATGAAAGGCTTTGGAACACTTTTGTTGGAATATGTTAAAGAAAGGATCCGCAGACTGAGGCTGAAGACGTGCCCTGCCTTGCACTGCTGTTATAACAGCAGTGTAATTATAATGTGTTGCTTCTTTGTTAAGTTGTTGATCATGAGGAAAGCTGACCTTCAAATCCAGGTTGGGGATTAAATCATTTAGTCTGACGTTTAAATTGTGTTTGTGTTTGATAACTTGTGTCCTTTTTCTTTTTTTTTCCTTTCCCCCCCTCCCCACCTCCCCTGCTGTTCTTCCTTTTTCCTGACTTTACTCTTGTTTCTCCTTCCTCTATTTTACTTTTCTCCTCTTCCTCCTTTGGCTTTCCTCTTGCAGAGCGGAGCGGATTTGGAATACCACTGGTAGCTGTCCAGCGCAACTGCCTATTGAAAATACAGGACCACTATTCCACATGAGAGTTCATTCATTTTCACCTTTTAATTTCTTCTGTGATTATTATTTTTGTTTTATTTTCCATTTTTTGCCCACACTGAGAGAATAACTGAAGCTGAAATCCTGATTTTTAAAAACACACCTAATGTGGAGGACTGCAAAACTGGTTTAGTTGGTTCTTTTTATAGAAAAAAGGGGGGTGGGATGGGGGGGGATACTGCGTTCATGTTCTGAATTCAGAACTACATCTACAGTATAAACAGGTGGAGGAGGAGACGCCAATAAGCACAGTTTCTCTTGCCCCTGGTGGTCATACTTTTTTGTGGTGGCTGTTTTACTTGTGGATTTATGGAGACATGGGAGCAGCTCTGAATCCTTTAGTTTTCTGTGGTGCCTTGCTCAGACCTGAGAGGAGGACAACTTGCCAGCCATGACCAAAACCAACCACTTGTGGATTCATTGAAAACACTGAGAAGGCTTAAAGTGGTTTGTGGCATTATTTGTTTGGAAGTGTGAACTTTTTCTTGCATCTAATGGGGGGAGCTAATCGACCACACAAGCCTGCAACTCCTGCACACCTTAAGCTACACTGTCCAGTTCAAGATCTGGGCATTACTGGTACAAAAACAGGGGCCAACACTTCACTTACCAATGGACCTGGCTCACTGGAAATCACCATACAGAACTCAGTCTCTTAAAAAAAAAAATATCACTATCCAAAGACATTGGGGTTATAACACCTCAAATTCAGGGTCTGAAAACCTGAGAATCCACACCTGAACATAAGGGGAGCACTCATATGAGAGACTGTTTGGAACCAAATCCCGGTTTGGCTCCTGGATATTATGCCCAAATTAAAACAGGAGCCCGGCTGCAGATACATTCAATTCCAGCGTGATGATGACTCTTCTTGCACGTTTCTGTCCACTCGTGTCTATCAGGATCCTGTCAGTTGATTTGTCTCTCTTCCTTTCTGTCTGCCTCTCTTTTTGCTTTCTCTGCCTCTTCATGGGACAGAAGAGACATCATTTTGCATTTGCAGACAATGCCAGAATCATAAGCTTTTGAGCCTGCTGTTAAGATATTATAAAAAACAGAAATTGCAAATAAAATTATATGTATGTGTGTGTGTGTGTGTGTGTGTGTATAATATATATATATATATATATATTATAC
>VUQK01017738.1:0-11075 GCA_015106715.1 Bujurquina vittata
CAGGTCTGATTGGATGTCGTCCCCGACAAACATTTTCGTCTCATTTTCATTCGCTGAGGAAAGTGTCGATTAATTTAGGCATTGTTTTGATCCTTTCAGGAAGTCTAAATTTCGTTATTGTCTCGTTTTCGTCACGAAAAAAAGGGTCGACAAAATTATGACGAAAAATTTCGTCCATGAAATTAACGCTGATTTGGAGGCAGCCTCAAGTGGCCATTAGAGGAAGTGCAGTGTTGATTTTTCAGCTCTGGGGGCTGATGGTTGGTTTCAGTGTGTGTCCGTTATCATGATGTGTCACCCTCGTTGTTATTATCCTGTCCCAGCAAATATAATATAATAACCACACACTGACCGGCTTTTCGTCATGTCTTCTTTGATAAACGGCTCCAGAGTGTTGGAGGTGAAACCTCGTCATGATGCAATCAGCTAACCGATGAAAACAATGAGCAGACTGTGTCAGAGGGTTCATGACGACGACGGGGCAGAAAGGTGGCAGCTGTAACAGCTGAGGCACATTTGCTGTAGTAATTCCAGTCCTGTAATAACCGGGAAAACTGTACAATTTTAACCAATATTCACATGCATGGGCATCATTTGAAGACCCAAGACTGGCTGAAAGGATTTATGGCAGCAAACAAAGTGAAACAAAGCTGTTTTTTCCTTTAATCTGTCACATTAGTGTGCCAAATAAAGACAATGATCCACAGATGGTTATTATCGGACCTCTGAGCTGATGTGTAAATGTGTGTGAAAGTGTGCCGGTTGTGCTTTTTAAGCTCTTAAGGACATTTGCTGCACCGTCCGATGGACTTAAGGGTGATTAAGGGCTTTGGCCCCACAGATGGCACGCCGAGCGCCCGTTAAAGTCAGCCTCAGCCGGCACCACCCTCCCTCCGCCTGGCGGAAATTACATGAACACACATTTTTTTTCCTCTCTGTTTGTGTGTGTGTAATTACTCTAATGTAGGAGCTGTCCGCATGCCACAGCGGGACAGAGTGACAGAGGTGGGTCAGCTTAAAATAAAACTAGGGGAGGCGAGGGGGGGAGCACCTTGTGATTACAGAGCAAACATTAACAGATTTAGCTGTCAGTCAGCAGCGTTTCACTGTCAACACAGTGAGGACGATTATTCAACCAGCCTGATGTTAAGGGGCGGGGCTTCACACAGAGGGCTCGGTTTGGTTTTTTTAAACCAATGACAGCTGGGCCCATCCGTTTTCTTCCCCTTATCCGACTCAGGGAGGCGGGGTTTGTAGGCAGCATTTCTAATGTAAAGACTGTTTTAGCCCAGAGCAGCATGAAGCCCTGCAGCCTCCGTCACAGGTGAGACCCTGCTGTTTGTCCCGGGAAACTTGAGTAATCATCCACACGTGTGTCATCACGTGCACTATGTGCAATTTAAACCCACTTTTGTTGCAACTTTGCAACAAGCCCGTGTACTCGTAGTGCTGGAATTCATTCTAAAATTGTATTAACACAAAGCCCTGCTTGGCCAGGCTCCTGCATCCACAGCACACCTGCTGAGACCTTGTTTCAGCAGGTGGCCTCCCTGATTATCTGATCGGGGTCTTTTAACCATTTCACGCTCTTATTTCAAAGCTGTTCACACGTTTAAGGTTGTAGCTCCTAAATGTTTAATTCGGTTCAATTCAGTTGAATTTTATTCATCACCAAATTACAACAAACAGTGGTCTCAAAGTGCTTTATATTGTAAGACCCTACAATAATACAGAGAAAATCCAACAGTCTAAACGACCCCCTGTGAGCAGCACTTGGTGACAGTGGGAAGGAAAAACTCCCTTTTAACAGGAAGAACCCTGCAGCAGAAGCAGGCTCAGGGAGGGGCAGTCATCTGCTGAGGGGGGAGACGCAGAGATTAATAATAACTAATGATTAAATGCAGAGTGAAAAGGTGAATATAAATAAATGTTAATACAATCACGAGGGGATTCCAGAGGTCGCCTGACGGAGAGCAACCCGTCTCCAAACAATCGCGGTCCAACTCGACCTGAGTGAATCCCTCTGAGAGAGCAAAGAGCTTCCATCTGATATATAAATGCAGAGTGCCAACAGGTTCATGTGGGAGCAAAGAGAACCAGCACCTTCTGAGCATCTCCTGTTCTGGTCTTTGAGGGAATAAAAATCCAGCAGTGATCGCGACTTGAAGTGGAACGAACTGTGGCAGCATCAACATATTAGAACATGTTGGGGCTGCAAACTCAGCAAAGTGCACACTGATGTATGTACAGGTTTTTAAAAGGCAGCTGCACGATGCTGGAGCAAGTTCCTCAAAACAGTAAAATACAGAAGTAAGAATAACAATATTTTATGCTGTCTGGTTCCCTCTTCTGCAACGTTCCTATATGATGTGAGGGTAAGGATGAATTCAACACTTTGTCTTCAATGATCACGGCTCACTAATTCACTAACAGATAAATCATGTGATTAAGAGCCGCTGCTGAAGGGAAATACAAAATCTGTCGGAGCCAAAGCCCGGCTCTTCCAGTTCGGATAGCTGTGGCATGAGTATCTGGATAGCCGGCAGGATTCGGAAGATAAGATGTAAACTCAAGAGGCGGCTTTACTGCTGATCTCTTACAAAATGATGCAGGTCAGGAGCTAAGAAGCCAAAATGATTCCTCCTGGAAAACCACTGAAGAAGGATGGACACGGCAGTGAGGGAGAGGAGAGCAGGGATCTTCAGCTCCAGGCCTCGAGGGCCGGTGGGATTCAGGTGTGTTGGAGCAGGGACACATCTAAAAGCTGCAGGACACCGGCCCTCGAGGCCTGGATGGGGGGGGATCCCTGGACTGAGACGTACACTCACAGGAGGATGAGGGAGCAGGAGAACAGCTGAAGCTAATTACAGATGACGAGACGGGAAGTAGCACTTAGCAAAGCATAAGAGATAAAACAGGAAGTAAGTGACGGTGAGAGCAGGACGACGACACGAGCTCGGCACAGAGACAAACAGAAGGAACGTGATGGGATGCAAAAGGAATTAAGAAAGCTGTCAGAGAACCAAAGCTCCACGTTGACCTCTGACCTGCACCAGGATCAAGATAACGAAGAAAGAAATCCCTCTGAGCGAACAGATGAAGCACACTTTATAAGAGATGATGGCAGATCTTATCCTGCACGCACACTTTCACACAATCCTCTCTGCGATGACCAGAGGTGGAGGCGAAAAGTGCTGCCGAAAGCCTCGGCTTGCACTTCAAAGAAGCTGCGTGGGAGGATGGTGGACCCCCGCCTGGAGTCATGAAGGGAGCAGTTGCTGCAACGTCCTCTGCTGTTAGACAAACATCTCATCATCCCTGAAGGCTGTTGGCCAGCGATGGAGGAGGAGGAGGGGAAGAAGAAGAGGAGGAGGAGGAAAAGATGAAGAGGGGAAGGAAGAGGAGGAGGAGGAGGAGGTTGGTTTGTGATGGCCGGTTCTATCACTCGGGGAATGAATGAGGTGTGAGTGCTGCCTCCTCCTCGGTGATTCCAGAGTTTTCTCCGTGTGTTTCCTGTTTAAACTTCCAGACTTTCCCACCTCTCCCACTGACGCGTTGGTACAGCTGGTGTTCCACCTGAACCCAGTTACTGAAACCAGAACTCGGACTGAACACAAAGATCAGGAAGAAACTGAGAAGCCAACAGAAGGTTTACTAATAAAGAAGAATCCAAAGGTCAGAAACCAGGATCAGCATTTGTGGATTTGTTTTTTCATTGCAGGGAGTGTCTCATCTGGGAGCACAGATCACATGATCCTCCTCTTGCACCTCTTTTCCTTCTTGTACTCCACCAACTTTGATTCCAAACCTTTTCTGGCTTGAGTGAGCGTCTCCGGGGAAACGATATTCAGCGCAGTGGAGGTTATTTATTTATTCATACACAAACTTTGGAAAGCTGCGCCTCTCCTGGCTCCTCCTCCTCAGACATGATTATTTAGGTTTCTACAGTCGGTTCGGGGCGGGGGGGTATGCAGATAGCATGCAAATTGGATGGAGATTGCACGCGAGGCTCCAAATGATCCTGATTTATTAACATATGCATGGTGGTGAGAACAAAATGGGGCAGTACACATGCTTCATGAATCTGGACAGGTTAAAGGCACGAGTGCAGCATCTCTCAAGGATCTGTGATGACAGACTGTGAGACAGATTACACTCGTCTATCATCTCCACGTCAATGACTCTGCAAATTGTCTGCTGAGTTTATTTTGCATGACTAATAAGCAAAACATTTACACTGGGGCTGCAGCAAATGTTTCTGTTATTCCCACACTCTATGTCATCTCCATAAATACTAAATGGCGGCTCCCAAAGTGACGTTGTTCTCATCAGTCATCTGAACAAAGACCAGATCTGCCACCTTTTGTCTCTGAGACAAACGACTGTGGCTGTGTTTAACGACAGCCCCCCCAAACCCACAGTTTATTAATGCCCGTCTGCAGACAGAGGGTACAAACACCTCAGCTCCCGCTCGGTGACAATCCTGTGCCTGGCAGATTACAGCTCAGGAGGCACGACCCTGGTGACATAAACAGAGCCTGAAGATGGACTTTGACACCTTCACGTCAGGACACCAACAACAACAATGCAGCTTTGTGCAGATTTCAGCTCAGTCACCAGTTAAATCATCTCAGTGTCTTTGAGCAAAGCAGCCTTTGAATAATTTAGTTTTGCTCGCGCGTTCACAAAATATAATTCAGCAACGTGTCTAAAAACTCTAAATTAGGACGTGCAGGATTTAAATTTACTCTCTTTCTCACATCTTTCTCCATCTCTGTGTCGCACTTTAACATTTTTCTCTCCCTGGAAAACGCGACGGCTGTGCGTTTAACTCACACTTTGTGACAAAGTGCACGGAAACAGTTTGTGTGTTTGTTGAGCTGTTTGAAAAAGTTGGATTTGAAATGTAAAGATGTCACTCCGTTTAGGCTCGCTGCTCTTCTGTAGCCAGCTGGATGCTCAGAGACTGCAGCACGGCTTTACGTCTGCACCATGAACGCCTCACAGAGATGAGAGGGGAGAAGGATGGCAGAGCACAGGATGGCTTCCATCATTCCTGTCTGCCCTCACTGCCAGCAACTCCATAGTAATAGGCATCAGATTTAATCATTCATTAAGTGAAGGTGTTCCACTTGTACCCCTGATTACATTTATACCTGGCATCAGATAAAAAAATCACACACACACAATGGGACATCTTCATAACAGGAGTGTGAAGGCGCAGATGATTTTGTAGCTGTGCAGGACTCCAAACTTCTTCCTCCAGCTGCAGTTTGCCTCTTCGCTGCTACATTAGATATGAACTAACAATAATCGGCTCAAAAGACCACCTGGCCAGTGTCAGGAGCACAAATACCAGCAGGATACCCGATTAACAGAGGAACCTTTATTAAGGGGGTCAACCCAACCCCGGAGAGACACTGCAGTGGCCTCTGCACCCCAGTCATTACTCTTAGCCCAAATTTCAGCTTTGGTTGTGCCAGCAGAAACTCCCCAGTGAACTATTTGATTTCACTTTGACAGTCTCCAGCTGACACACGGTGCACTCGCCCCCTGCAACACCTCCTGCAGTTGGTGGGCATACAGCACCCACCTGGATAAGGGGAAGAGGGTGGATGGGTGGGTGGAGCTTCTTGCTGCTTGTATAGAGATCACAAAACCTGCTGCTCAAAGAGGTCTTAAAGGTCTTCAGATTGCAGCACAGAGAAAAATGTGTCTGAAATCGTACTCTGCCCGGCTTTAAATCCTTCGTGGAGCCACTGAAACAAAATCGGAAGCTTAAACTGTAAAAATGTAACAGCAGGGAAGAAAACCTGCAGAAACCCGCTCGGTCACATGTGAAAGGTGTGGCAGCACCTGCGTGTCAGCTGTGAGCCCCGATCTTCATCAGGAGGCTGAGAATAGCTGCACCAAAGTGAGAAGGAAGCTCTGGAGGATCGAGTGCAGCTGAAAGGGTGAGATCACAGTCTGAGCAGGAAGCAAAGCCTCAGAGGAACAGCTGCTGAGACTGAGGTGGAAACACTGGCAGACCAACTGAATGCTCTGCTGCTAACGTTTAGTCTTTGTGTAATGACCCGTTATCGGCCCCTGCCTCTCGTACTAAATCCTTTGTGGCACTTTGAGTCTCTTCGTGGTACTTTTGTTTCTTTTTGCATACATAAGAAATACTTTATGGAAAAGTTGTTCAAGTTTATCGACTCTGAGAAGTGCCCCGAGGCTCTCGATGAGACTCCCCGGCGACTTTGACAGGTTGATGTGACGAGTGGCGTTAAAGCTGATGAGCCGGGGGTCCTTCAGGGAGGAAAAAAGCCCACTGCAATCAATGCGGCTGCGAGCCGAGGAAACTCTGAAAACAATGAGTCATCCTCCACAGAGGGGGGAGACGAAGACGTCTGGAAGAGTGAGGGGATGATGGTGCCGACTGCAGCAGGCGCAGAAACTATGGGAAGAAGCACTGGATCTTTACACCATCTGAATACTTTATATTCTCTCACCTACGGTTTGAGCCTCGGTGTACTCCAATATCCCGGTTCATCTCCACAGAGAGTACTACTGAACCCACAGTTGCTCTTTTCCATCATTATTCTTTTGCTACCTTTAATATTAGCACACAATTACAGAGGAGCTACACACTAGAAAAACTGCTGCCCATTTACACAGACTGTATTTAATGATGGCCACACCCCTCAAGCCGAAGCGCTGCGAGCGTATCTTTTTGAAACCAGATGTGACGGCTGTAGTTTTTGTGTGGGTCACACAGCAGACCGGCTGTAAAGCATCCCGTGCTTTTTCTTCTATTTTATTCTTAATTGGACCACCATTTCCAAAATAAACTTCAGCTTGTTTCAAAAGGGGCGTTCAATTAGTAAGTGAGACAAAATAAAATGTGCTGCTGAGTCCTCAGAGCTTTGGTTTCTCACATGGCGTCATCTCCCCTTTGCTCAAGAGTTGTCCGCCATATTGGATGTGATACATCTAGAGCAGGGGTGGGCAACTCCCGGCCTCGAGGGCCGGTGTCCTGCAGGTTTTAACCCACCCGAATCAAATGGCTGAATTACCTCCTCAGTATGCAGTCATGTTCTCCAGAGTCCTGCTAATGACCTCTATAGGTGATTCAGGTGGATCAGGAACACATCTAAAACCTGCAGGACACCGGCCCTCGAGGCCTGGAGTTGCCCACCCCTAATCTAGAGGAAATGCTTGGCAAAAATATGTATTCCCCGGGTGTTTGGCAGTGGTTCCTGGAGGTAGCTGAATTCATGGGAAGGTCCTGCACTGAAAACCTCCCAGCGATTGCGTTGCTTGCTAGCAGGTTTGCCGTGGTTTCCTGTAGTCCTTCATGTTTGTCTGTGAACACTTGCTAACGACTAGCCAGGTGCTAGTAAACCTTTAATACAGAGCACCACAACCTGGAAATGGTGACGGTTTGCCTTCACAGTAAAAGCTGTGCCTCAGAGGTGTGGCTGACGTGTTTCACAGCATACCAATATATGAGCACAGGAGGAAGAAAGCACCAGAAGCCAAGGAGGGAAAAAAGGATTCAGCTACGTTTTTCTCTGGGCCAAATTGTCATGAGGCTGTTTGCCATTGGGCCACACATTTCTCGGGACTCCTAGTGACCCGACAATGAAGGCAAGGTAGCACTACATTTTCAGCATTTTTATTTGAATCCCGGACCCCGTTTACGCGACACCGTTTCAAAACTTTTCGACCGTTCACATGAAAACGGAGTGAAAATGATGCATTTAGGAAACGGGGTCCAGAGTGGAGTGTTTCACCAACGCACCGGCCTCCTTCCTCGTGTAAACGGTTGAAGACAGCGTGACACACGTGCACTGTGGTTGCAACAGCGCATGTGCTAATAGATGAACAACACTCGTTAGGGTTAGCATTGAGGAGTGCTTTACATGCTGTGCTTGCAGCATCACAGCTTCTTTTAAAATTTTTATTCACCAATTGAGGTAAAAGGGCAGCGGGCCGGTCCAAAATGACTGATGGGCCGGTTCTGGCCCTTGGGCCGGCAGTTGAATAGCCCTGCTCTACAGGGTCAGAGGGGTTCATGGTGCAGATAAAACTGGCCCTGTACTCACTTTCTTGGTCCAAATTAAAGCCCTGAAGATGAAGTCTCTGGTTCCGGTGCCCACGCACACACACTGTGAGGCTTACAGCAGTGTGTGAATGTGCTCCAATCGACTGACACATCTGTGCTGCAGACATGAAATACATCAGTGCTAAAGTCACTCCCTCATAAACGTCCTCTTCTCTCTATCACCGACCGGAGTTGAAATGTTTTGGAAAGTGGAACTATTAAATGTGTTTATCACTAAAAAGAAAATCATATTTAAAACTCTGTCCTTGAATGTAACCTCTCACTGCTTTGCAGGCAACATCACTTAATGGTTTCAATTCTGCACCAATTTTGCATTAATTGCTTCTGTGTGTTTCTTTCCATCTGCAATGCGAAGCGCCCTCATCTCCAGCAGGCTTCTCATCAGAGCCGGCTGACGGACGCATTCCTCAGAAACGCAAAAGGAAACGCTCCCTTTCTTCTTTACTCCTGTGTTTTCCTTGTAATGTGGTGTGTCTGACACACGTGAGGCGGCTAAGAGCGTCCGGTTAGATCTGGGACAGAAAATGTGGCCAAAGCACTGAGATGGAGACAGGAACGCAGCAGCGCTCAGTCACCACGTTTCCCACCTTAGAGGGCAGAGTTGAGCTGCTGCTGACGGGACTGAGAGCAGGTTTCACTGCACACGTGTGAGCATCGATGCATCACACACAGCTTCACAAACCCGAGTTCAGTCCATAGGAAACACCTTGATTCTGTCCGCACACTCGATGAGACAAAATCAGAGGAGCTTCTCTGGACTAAGTCATTGTACTTGATGAACTAAGTGTTTTTGTTGCACACAGTCATGCGAGTTCACCTCGAGCAAACCTATAACGAGGCTCTCGTGCAGACACAGAGAGCTTCCTGAACATTTTGATCAGACAGTTCCTCACAGCAAACAATGAAACACCACAATCTTCACATTGATACTCAGCCCTGAGGTCGCTCTTATTTGTAGGCAATTACAAAGATCTGTAATTCCTGAAGTGAGCCCACGAATCCTAAACGAGTTTCACAGGAACGCCGCTGACTGAACATCTGCAGGAATCCTTCCTGATGTGCTGAATGCTGTGAGGACAAAGCTCCTTCATTAGAAATCAGCCGTGTTTACTGAAGCAACAGCTGATTTCATTCAAATCTTTGCCTCGACGTCTCCTAACGAGCCCAAATCCATTATTTATCCAAAGAGCAAGAACAGAAGTGTCAGTCTGGAGCTCAGCCGGGGTCAAAGGTCAGGGAAAGGGCTCGAGTGGAACCATTAGCTGACAGTTTACACCCCAAAAATCGGACAATAGAAGAATTTTGATTTTCCTTTCTTTAGCCCGTCATGTCAGGTCTTGCATTATGATCTGAATGCGCTGCCAGACACGTTCACTCTTCTGAGATGAGCTCTACAGATTCTCACCTGAAGCCCCAGACGGACAGAGACAGATCCAGGACACCCGGGCTGCCTGCAACCCATCAAGAGCCCTGAAGACCCCAACGCCAACCGCATGCTCACCCCAGCAGACGGGAGAGGGAGGTCCCAGATGAAGCCCCTCCAGCTGAGGGACAAGGACCCCCAAGAACCCGGGGCAACAGGAAGGGTTTATTTACATTTACAAGCTTTAAAGCGATTCCTGAATAACAGCCTCAAACTGCCTCTGACCTTCCATGATGGTGCAGGAGGTGACACAATGTAACAGCACTGACACCAACCGTGGATCTGCTCTTTATGGAAGTTTTTGCAGTTAAAGAGGAGTTCCATCGATACTCTGACGTGCAGGAATTTTGTTGTTTCTTTGGGGATCAAAGTTCAGCCGACTGATTGTCCAGAAGACGCCCCGCGATGACGTGTTGGAGACACTTTGTGGTCAAATAAATGAGGATGGAGCAGCGATTGGAGCGGACAGCAGGGTGAGAGGTGGCAGCAGGTGTCATATTCTCACCTGTTCAAACGCATGAAGCCCATTCTGGAGACTGCATGAAAGCAGGCATTAGTGTGATGGCTGCCACCGTGTGCCGGTGTCATTGATGGGGAGCGAGGCGGGAGGCCTGCAGATTCCAGGACGCTGGCTGCTCTCTTTGCACGCCTCATGTGGATTTTTGTGTGTGTTTTTTAAGACATGTCAAAGATGGGAGTAAAAAAAGAAAAATCGATGCCTTTTTTTCTACTTCCCGTCATATCTGCTGCAGCCGGCGCTAAAGGAGCCCTTTGATTTCCCATCCCTCAGCTGGTTGACATTTATTTCACAAACACTTGACATTTGGAAATGGGCTCCCTGTGCGAGCGCTGTGTGTGCGCCCTTGTAACCTGCCTGTTCCTGCATGCGTGCACGCACACACACACACACACACACACACACTGTCCAATGCCATTATGAGCCTTTGTGCAGAGCAGCTGGATGGACCGCTGTCTCAGTCTGGACTGAAATCGACGGAGGTCTGAAGACTTGAGTCAATTTTGACCAGAGCAGACACACACACAGACACACACACACACACACACACACACACACGTCCTATTCATTGGACTTTGAATCACTGAAGGTTGAAAGATTCAAATAACAGCAGTTCACACTTTTATTTTCGCCCACACGCCTCAGAAATGTCACATATTTAATTTCCTTAATTGCTGCTGAATTTTGTGCCTTCATTTATGACGATGATATACTGGGAGGGTTTCTGCATCCTCTGCTTCATCCGTGTTTTTAATGAGGGGCAGATGAGCCACTCAGAAATGAAAGTATCCAATCGACTCATCTGTTCATATAGAGAGTGGGACCAAACTGGAGCGCTGCACCCAAACGTTCCCATTTTAGGAATCTGCCCCCTTTGCTTACGTTTGCAGATCATTTGTCGAGGTCAAAGGTTGTGAAAGCACTTTGGTCAGACTTCCCCTTCAAGCGTGCTGCCGTCTTGTTGCATTTCCCTTCAGAGGACGATCCACGCTGTACGAGTCAGCTGCTGACTCGTACAGCGTGGA
>VUQK01017745.1:19298-41394 GCA_015106715.1 Bujurquina vittata
AGCTCCACCGCATATAGCCCCCCCCCCCCAGTTCTTCCAGAGACAATCAAACAGACAACCTGTTTTTATTACCCAGGTGTTCAAGTCAAAGATTAATGAGACTCTTTGATTATTCTGTGGAAATGAGAAAAGCTATTTTTTTTTAGCATTTATGCAGACATGTATTGTTTACTTTGCACAAAAATAATCTGGAAAATGTTAAGTTTCATAATTAATCTATGCTCGATGTATCTGTTAAATTAACTCTGAGAGTAAGATTTTTTTTAAATTGAAGATTATAAAAAAGAAAAACTAGTCTGGCTCAACAGTTCAGTTTGCAATAAAATATTGGATATGTCGGAATTAAAACTGGCTCCAGTTGGCTGTTAATAAAGACAGCAAAAAATACGAGACTGTTCAGCGCATTCAAATAAATATAAATGTACAGGTATAACACAAATAGGCCTCCTAAAAAATGGAGAGTGGAAATGTCTGCAAAACTCCTGCTGTAAACACAGATAGTGTGTTCACACAAACACTGAACACAGCCACTGATCAATGTTTACACGCAATGCACAATTGCCGATAATCCGAGACACATCTGGCTGATATGTTGTGTTTGGGACAGAGTGGCACAGCTGCTTTAAAGGACATGCACGTCAGTGGATCCAGCTGCTGCTGTGATGGATACAGCATCTAAAAAACATCTGGTAGGATGAGCTCCTTGCACAAACACTTTAGGGTTAAAGGTCACAATGAGGAAAGAGGGTTGAGAGCTTTGCATGTGGGCATTATAAACACGGCAAATCTAAAAATATTTAAAATTGCCTTCATCTTACTTACAGGGCAACACAAGCGATGGGGATCAGTCATCGGTGTGTTTTCTGCAATATAATTTCACATGCGTGCATCAGGAAAGACAAAAAGACACACATTTCTAAATGTAAGAATTAAAGAGGATTTAATATCAGAGGGGTATACTACGAGGGAAGTTCAACACAGCCAGGTTTTCTTTGCGTTAACTGGCTCGACAAAAACAAAGACCCCAGCTGGAAATAGCGGGTATCACAATGGAAGTTATTAACTTTCTCTGTTCAGCAGGGCTTTCTGCTTCAGGCTCTGTTTATAAAACACACACAAAATGATCGCTGTGAGTTCCACAGAGATGACATAAGATGATTATTATGAAATGGTGATTAAAAATCTCTAAAGAACATTAAAAAAATATAACCATGACATGCAACACTGTTGTAAATAAAACAGGAGTTTCATTGTGCAGAAAATGGTGATTTGGCACACGGAGTGGTAAAATAAACGTTTTAATTCAAGTTAATTATTTTATGGCTGAGTATGCTCTCGGTGTTTCTGTTTATTTTGTAAGGTGACAGCCACACATTAGAGCTCTGAATCTTTAAACTGGATACATACAAATTTCAGTGACAATTTGATGCACAGTAGTTTGTGCTGCTGTAACTTTACAGCTGGACTTCATTTGCTGGTTTTACTACAGTACAGCTTAACAAGTTGCACAAACAGTAATACAGTGTTTTTGAACAGTTTCCATTCATTATCAATACGTGATTTGTCCTAAACATGAACTAAAAGTCCAACTTGGTTGTTTATGAATTTTATAATGTCAATAATTGAATTTTACATGCAACTCCACATATGTGTAAGTGCAACTCACAATCAGTTTTATAAAACAAAGTAGGAGACATTGGCTTACAAATGATTCCACCACATGTGCTTCACTGACTGAACTCTCACCTATTCTAGTAAGCTACAATTCTATACCTTCATTAATAGGCACTAAAAGCTGAGCAGTCATCACAGAAGCCAAATGTCAACTCAATTAGAACTCAAATATACTGGATAACTTGGTCTTAAAGAGACAAAAGAGCTTACTATATATGAAAATATAACAAATATAGGGAACATCGGCCACACAGAATAATCTATAATGCCAAAAAGAAATGTAAACAGTCTTTTTAAGACCATTCACACATTTTGTTTCACTTATTCTACTAGACAGAATGTTAACAGGTCCGTGTACTGCAAGAGATGGATGGTCAGCCAACTTGGTGTTCCCGCACATTAAATGTAAGCAATGTTGCAGCAAACTACAAGGCAAAAACACTGATCGTAAAGCATCAGTCCAGCCCCCTCATGAAAATTACAGTACTTGAAGTCAGCTGTAAGCCCAATTATACAGTGTGCTCTCTCTTACCCGAGCCTAATTACAGAGTGATCAAGATCAAGGCTGTTTCTAGTTTGATGTAGGTCACTTTCAACACGATTAAAATATTATGAACGTTTCTCAGTTCATACATTTGTCTAAATTCAGTGTATGTGCAGGGAATTTACACTGCAAAAAAAGGCCATCTTCAATGTATTTTAACATCCCACCATTACTGTAAGCTTATAGGCGCCACAATAGATGTGGAAAACGTGAGAATTAATAGCGCACGCATTGCCTTTGAAGAAGAAGATAAATCCTGAATGAATGTACCATATGACAGGTAGGCCCTCCGCTGCAGTCAGCGGTGCAGCTCGGCCTCCAGACAGCAGGAAAGTTACGGGAACCGTCTGATTACGATGGAATCAATAACAAAACAAAAGACCGTGTCTGGGAGGAAAATCGTGGGAAGTGCCGCCGAGGGCCTGATTAGCATTCTGTATTGCGAGTCTCCATAGGCCGTCTCCTAGAGCCCCCCGACCCAGAAGTGAAGAATGGCTGTATGGGAGGGGGGGGAGGCTGAGCTGGAGGAGAGGCTGCAGAGGGCCAGACGGGGGATGCGGAAAGTCAAGAAAGACAGCTTCACAAAGGCAGGCATGGTGCTGAGGAGGGGGAGACGAGGGGAGGTGCCAGGGGGCTCGAGGCTGCCACCGTGAAATCAGGCAGTGTGAGGGGACTGGGTTCAAGTTCAACAGCAAATCCCCGTCTGCGCGCTGAGGTGATGAAGACAAAACGACAAAGAATCCTGATTGACTTAAACTATGGCTTCATCCATTCTCAGTGTATATATTGCTCAAATGAAACTGAACTGAGAGAAAACTCCTCTAAAAACAGAGGAAATGGTCATTAATCAAAAGGCTATTTACTACTGAAGGAGGACATCACTGGTTGAAGTCAACACCGAAGCAAAGTGACTCGGAAGAAGTAACCGACATGAAGCATATCCCCTAAACATAATTAACTTTGGATTAAAGATATTAATAAAGACAATTTCAGTAGCAGTATAGCTGGCATGAAACATTTCTATGTGTTTAAATCACTGTGTAGCTAGAGGTAATAACCTTTAAAGAAATGATTAGATGACAAGCAGCTGACGACAAAACACTAAATTTCCTGCTGATCAGAAGTGACAAAGTTACAGAATTTCTCACAAATTTCTAAGATGCCTGGTGGTCAATGCACACACAACACAACAGCAACAGTTTAACTCCCAGTAAAGAATCTCTGTTGCATCTTTCCCGGCTTTTTCCCCCCCTGCAATTTGAAAGTAAAGTTTCTAGGATCTATGCATTGAAGACCGTTCCTCCATGATAATATAAAAGTTGGTGAAGTACAGTGTTTGCACGCTTCTTTGCATATTCCAGTTCAGAAAGGCAACATCTTTCATACAATAAATTTAATGAATTAGAAGAAGTGCATGTAGAATTATTGTCTTAAGATATCAAAAATGTATTTTTAATGTACTGGTAATGCAACCACTGGTGGGGGAAATGCAGCTGAGCTGCAGTCTGACCTCAGGGAACACAGACAATGGTCACTTCCTCCCTACTTCATCACTTCTCTACACACATTTAAGTGTTTGCCATCGTGCATGCGTATTTGCGAGGCCTGGGAGGAGGCTGCTCTGTGTGACCCCTTTTCATGGCCTTTTAAATCCACAAGTTGTTTGACCTTTGATCCTTCTGATTGTTGCTCTGCTTCCTCGCAGGCCTTTTGGGATTTCCCATAAAGACACCTGTGAAATCCTGCTGGCTGGTTTTTATGCTGACTAACACGCCTGATTTAATACTATTAATTTTTGATGAAGTGGACAGTGAGCAGGGGATGAAATATTTAAGTCAATGCAGCAGCACCACGAGCAGTACTCCATTCTTATTAAAAATGTATTCAAAATCTACATTTGTATAAAGATTTAAAGATTTTTTTACATGAAGTTATTTAAGTGAAAACATCTCAGAAGTTTCTGTAAAACTAATAATGAAAAAGTTCCAAATAAGCACCATTTGTCTGTGCTTGGTCATGAGACAAAAAGGTTGCAAATTCCATTTAAAGACTAACGAGGAAACAGCGCACGAGCAGTCCGTTGGCAGCTTTTGGCCCGTCTACCTGCGCAGTGGCAAAAATATGTGGTACAACCAGTCTGTGGGCTACTTTTGCATGTGATGTTGTTGGAGAAGCCTGAAGAGTGAAGTTAGAAACTGTTGCTCCCTTCCCTGTTCAGTCCTGTACCTGTCAGCCAATCAGCATTCAACCGACGCACAACATCATCCATATCGAGCAGTTGGGATTTTGGACGACTACACTGGAGCAGTCCTCGGAAAAACAGGCACAACCGCGGTAACATAAATTAAGCACATTAAGATGATCATAGAGTTTTAAATACTAAGAGTTCATCTGAAAGTAGCTCATCTGAAAGTTGGCTGCCACCTAAATGACAGAGTAAAAGGTACAATATTAACTCCTCCAAGGATATTTTACTCAAGTAATCCCACATAGTTACTTTCTGACATTTAACTGCTGTTTTACGGAAAGTGGCGGCTGCAAGACAAACAAAATGTCCAATCAAATAAAAACTTGTCAGCTTGTTTGCGAGTTTCCATAGCATCTGATATAATTTATAAAGGCCTTTTGGTGAAATAACAGATAAATATCAGATTGAAACGTCCTCTCCAAAGCTGGGGTGGGTGCCAGGAGGTCAAGTCTGGATAAAGAGCTTGTTGACCTGCTGGTTTCCTGGTGTTTAACCTCTTGGCCTCCTTTGTGATGGAAGCTCAGAGGTCGGGACTCAGTTAGGAAGGGTCAAAGGGGAAGTCTTCCACGGACGGCCGGGCATGAGGACGAAGTGTGTCGCCGGTCCCCAGCGGACTGTGGAAATCTACTAAAACACGTGTGTGCTCAGACTCATCAGAATTTAATTGCTAATTTCTAAATGTATGCAGATATGCTCAGGCTTAGGCAAGAACAATAAAGACCGAACACATAAGAATCTCTTGAATTGACTTTTTGTTGCCACATAATGTTAGCGATCATGCATGGGAATGCTCAGCTAAACCTTTACCCACACATGGACATTGTCTGAATTTTATTTTCCAGCTCAGAAGTCATTCACTCGATGGTTTTCCATAAAGAAACATCTAGTGGGTTCTGTTGAACATTTTCTGAATTATCCCTCAGACCACTGACAGAGGGGCGGTGAGCTTGATGGGAAAACAATATCTCATAGATTGCGATGAAAAAACAAAACAAAACAAAAAAACAATCCATCCAGACGAAGACACTGGCACAAAACATGGCTAGAAATCAGCCATGAGTATGTCATGGCACGCTGGAGGGTCTGACTACTTAATTAGACATATAAAAAGGCTGGGTCAGACAGAGCAGACAGGCAAAGAAAGGCTGGCGAGATGAGGCCCTTCAAATTGTCTGCGTCACACTGTGGGAGTGTGTGTGTCTGGATGGCGCTGTGAGAAAGTGTGCGCCGTGTCGTTTGCATGTCTGAGTTTCGGCTCTGCCGGTCTGCGTCCGGCTGCGTGCAAGAATGTGTCTGTCTGGCGCATCCATGTGAGTTTTTGAAGAACATGCTTCAGAGGCACCGTGGTTTTCTTTGGTGCAACGGAGTCTCACCCGCTGATCGTGTGAATCCGCTCTAAACCAGACGTGTGCGGCGCACATGCGTGCCACGGCTAAGGAACAAAAAACAACATAAGAACGGGAAGCTTAAAGATAGAAAACATTAAGCGGTTTTTGTAGTATGAAAAAATAACACTGATTTACACAATATGTACACATGCACGCTGAGATCTCTTGGTTGAATTGCACCGTGTACGCCAGCAGAATCAACCCGCAGGGGGGTCGAGATGATTAAGATGCATGACTGATTAACAGAAGAGGAAAGAAGGTAAATACGTCATCATATTACAGTCTTCTGTCAGACCTCCTTCTGCTCTTTCTTTTTAGAGATTACAGTATCAGAATCAGGGAATCATTTTTCTCTAAAAGTTATTTATATGCTACAAGGTCAAACTACAGGAAACCAGTGACAAAGAGTCCCAATGAAGTTTACTACTCAGGGTCTGTTTGAAGGTGCTGGAGACCCTGACTGCTTGCACCGACTATTTGTAGCTTCAGAAGTCTTCAAATGATGTTGATGCTGGTCAAAACTGATGACTTTAATTGTGAAAAATGACAAAAAAAAATCTGCAGGGGGGAAGAAGATAGAAAGATGTAGGAAACACCCAGCTCTTCATCTGGGCTTGACACTAATGCTCACAGCCGCTTTAGCTGCTAACTAGAGAAGCACCAATTGCAAATTTTCTCGACTAATTTGGATTTCTGATTTGAAAACATCATGAGGTGAAAGAGACGTGCGGTGCTCAGACATACAGTAGAGCTAAGCAGCAGATTTTAACAGGTTCTGCCGTGGTCAAACTACAATATTATGAATTGTAATTCCTTCACCTAGGCTGATATCAACATGGACAACAACGTGAAACTAGGACTCCATTAGCGAGTTTGAAATTTAACACATCTTATCAGTCAGGGTGGTGAAAGGAACTGGTTGTTAATATGAAATTAGCTGCTAACCCTCCTATTCGCTCATTTTTTCTCTTCCTGCTGAAGAGATGATCCACGTTAGCTCTCTTTATTAAGACTTACACTATCTGTGGCTGAACTAAAAATGATTAATGAAGATCCCAAAGGCTGTAAATACATCAGTGTACAGTCTCAGCTTCAACGTCACTGTGATTATTTCCACGTAGCTAATGATCTTCATTTGTAGATCCCGCTACAAAGTCCTCCGCTCAAGACGACAGCTTCATGGTAGGCTTCATGTTCCTACACCAGTGTACTGTTTAATGATTAAACCATATGGACATATTAGCAGGTTATATGCTGTAAGTGAAAATGCAGCAATTTTCATGACAGTTTGTGTCTCTGTGTTTGTGGATGGTGTGTCACTTTAAATTTTGGGACAGCTTTGTCTCCTTTTATTTCATAAAGTAGTTAGTAGAAACTGCAGTTTCTCTAGTGGACACTTGAGGCTGGCTCTAATACTGAGTCTATCCCCAGAGACTCCATCTTACAGTGCACAACTTTACAAGAGGAATAAATATGTTTGCTGGTAGAAAGAACTATTTTGATCTCTGCAGATAGTTTCCTCCTTCGTAACAGCTGTACAAGAGTTTGATTTTTTTTAAATAACTCACCAGTTTAAACTTTGTTAAGGTTTATTAAGGTTGCTCCCCGGGGGTTTTCTAGCTGCCCCTGCTCCACGTTGTACTGTGTGTGATGGCTTAAATGCAGAGAGTGAATTTCACTGCATGTAAGTGTATGTGACAAATAAACCTCTTTCTTCTTCTTCTTCTTTAAAGTTAGGGGTGGATGCTGACACAACCTAATTTCTAGTAATCTGAGTCACTGAACCGGACCCCTCCACTGTGTCCAAAGGCTCCTGAGACATGGCTTTTACATTTCAGATTTCATCATATTTACAAGTGTGGAACTGAAAAATGTAATACATGTTTAACATGGTGGATGCAAGACAAGCAGTGTTTTGAAGTGACTTTAAGGCTTCGTCCACGTGCTCACGGAATCTCCCGTTCCACCACATCTCAAAGGTGATGGAGCCGGTGACTGTGGAGCCCATTTGAGTTCAGTGAAGTCATTGTGATGTTCAAGAAACCAGGTTGAGATGATTTAAGCTTTGTGGTCATAAAGGGATCGATGGTCAGCAACTTTACTAGTGTAGGCTGTGGAGTTTCAATGATGCTCAGGTGGCGCTAAGGGGCCGAAGAACACACACACCCCATTTTAACCACCACCAGCAGCCTGAACCATTGATACAAGGCAGGATGAATCCATGCTTTCATGTTTATGCCAAATTCTGACCCTACTATCAAAATGTGGCTCGAGATTGAGACTCAACAAGGTGTTTTCTCCCGGAGAACTGCTCCTCACTGGATATTTTCTCTTTTTCAGGCCATTCTCTGTAAACCTTAGACATGGTTGTGTTTGAAAATCCCAGCAGATCAGCAGTTTCAGAAATACTCAGACCAGCCTGTCTGACACCACAATCAAAGTCACTTAAATAACCTTTCTTCTCCATGCTGGTTTGAGCTTCAGCAGGTCATCTTGACCATATATAAACATGACTAAAGTGCACTGAGTTGCTGCCACGTGATTGGCTGATTAGATATCGGAGTTAAGGAGCAGCTGGATTGTGTACCTCATAAAATCTGTAGTGTGCATGTTTCCTCTCAATTCAACACAGCGCCCTCTTCAGGTCATTAAATATTATACGTCTGAGCAGGTGTTTTTGATATTAAATCTAGTTTGAAATATCTGGGTTCTACTGTTTGAATTTTAGCTGTGTCTACTCTGTTTTCCCACACTGGCCGAGCCTCCGATTTGTTTACACTACATAAAGTGTATCAGGGGCTACAATGAATGTGTCTCAAGAAGTCGTTACAACCACTTATAATAATCACTTATTCTTACTCACTCAGTGTTGCTTGCGAGCAGACATCTCCCAGTCAGCCTGTGGGTGAGAACCAACTGGGAACCCTCCATCCCAGCTGCATCTATTTGTTGTCTGTGAAACATAGAGGGGAGGTCAGAGGTCAAATAAGTTCACAGGAACTCTGAGCTTTCACATGTTAATGCTCCAGCACGGCACAGAAAAACACAGTGGCGATTATAACGTTTTTAGGAGACTGTTTGGGGAAACGTGACGTAATCTCACGTTTGATGGATGCATCTGCTTAACTGGCGGATAAATAAGATTGGGTACCAACTGATTAAAATCAACACAAGAAAATAGGATGAAACTTTTGATGAATCAGCTGCATTTAGAGAGTCATATCCAGTAATTTATTAACGTGTTTTGCACTGTGGTGGAAACAGGAATATGTGAATTCATGTGTCAAACCTTTACTTAAGTGTTTCAATTTCATGCAAATTAATACTTTTCAGAAGGGGAATTCTGCACTTTTAACTGACACTAGTTCGTATTTTACAAAAAAAAAACCTTATTACTATTAAATCTTATAAAACACTGGTACTATATGTTTAAATCTACTCAACATTAAATGAACTAGTTAACTTAGACTCACAAAAAACAAGAGCATAAGCGTGGGGAGAACACAGAAATTCCACACAGGACAACCTACCAGGGTGGAGGCAATTTTATGGCCTGGGCATGTGTGGCTGCCAGTGGAATCGGGTCACTAGTGTTTAGTGATGATGTGACTCCTGATAAAAGTAGCAGGATGAATTTTGAAGTGTACAAGGCTAAACTCTGCTCAGATTCAGCCAAATGCTGCAAAACTGAATGAAAAGAGCTTCACAGTGCAAATTTATAATGACCCAAAAACAAACTGCAAAAGCAACTCAAGATTTCTCAAGGTAAAGAAACCATATTCTTCAGTGGATACATCAGTCAGCTCCTCTCAGCCCAACAGTGCAATGTTTTCAGTTATTTAATACAAAACTGAATATAGAAACACCCACAAATAAGCAGCAGCTGAAGGTGTCTACAGTAAAGGGCTAGCAGAGCATCTCAAGGGAGAAAACAAAGCCTTTGGTAATGTCCATGGCAGTCACTGACTGTAAGGGATTTTCATCAAAGTATTAAAAACAACCCTTATATTTAGAATTAAGCAAATATGTCTCTTAAAATAGGGGATTGTGTATTAAAAAATGGCTGTAATTCCTAAACAATTAATGCAACATGCTTGTAATCCCCCTTGAATTAAAGCTGAAAGTCTGGCACTTTAAAATCCTTCATGACGGCATCCCTAGTGCAAGGAAAATTGCAGAAAATGTGTCTTTGTCCAGGAAATTATGCACCTAACTGTACACAACCAGGATTAATGGGGGGGGGGGGGTCACAAGAGAAACCATTTGTGACTCTAAAGGCTTCAAACAACATTGTTGGTTTAAACCTAAGACTGAACGACTGAAGAAAAAAAAAAAGAAATGAGGGGGATGTGGTGTGAGTTTTAACCGGCTAATGCGTTTTAAGACTGAGGCTCACTGCAGTCATGCCGTGACAACATGAGATGCTGATCATGTAACCGCAACATCACTGGTTTAAGACTGCAGGGACCTTTTGTTGCCGTTTCTCTCCCTCCTCACACCCAGTCACAAATTACACTAAATATCACACAAAGCTTAACAATCTTACACTATGTCCCTAAAAATGGGGATAGGCAGTCACAAAAATGTTAGATTTTTTAGAGCAATAGCTGTGAGAGCACACAGACTTGTATGATGCTCATGTGAGCACTGACAATCACCTTCAGGACATTTGCACGCACAAACAGAGGATGAATATTCAAAAGACATGACTCCCATGCAGTCGTTTTGGTGGTACAACTTCAGCTCTTGGTGCCTCCTGCTGGAGCTCTGTGGCAACTGCGGCTACTGAGCAGCATGGTGATGTCTGAACACACAAAACATGGCCAAAGACGCAATGATTTTCGGTACAATGCTATGCATTCTTGTAATAATTTACTGATTTTGAATGCAGATAATCATCATGTTGATCTTGAAATGGATTTTTTTTACTTGTCCTTTCTAAATGAACAGAATGCTCCAAATTAGACCCACACATTTTTAATGATTGCAATTATTTGTACTTCAGTACAAATAATAAGAAATTCTGCTTTATCTTATTTTAATTATATTTTCATCCTGCAGCCAAAATAAACCTGAGAGGGAACAGATTATTTTTAAATGATTAAAGAAATAAAGACCAAAATCATTTTGCTGCTGTTGTGGAGTCACACGTCTAAAATTTATGTATTTAAAAAAGAGAGAGAGAAAGGCTTAAGGGGTTGCAACCCCAAAGAAATTGGGAAGGAGAATTTCAGATAAAATTAACATCAACATAAAACAACTGTTTAAACATGAAGACTTCTTGATCAAAAGGATCAAGCAAGTCCTGAAACGGTTTTCAGAAAATACCTCAGCAGTATAAATATTTAAAGTGATCAAAAGTCCCTGAATGATTCCTTCCAAAGTTAAAACTCCAGTAAATGATACGCCCACATAAACTGTTTCCCACGCAGGCTGCCCCGTCCTCGGCATAGCACCTCCACAGGTTCAAATTATAACCTATTTGTCTCTGTGTTTTCACACGGCTGCCTGTCAATCAGCCCTCCAACCCCCAGCGCAAATTGGTGCAGTGAGAAAACAGCCACTCCCTGAGCCCTGTGGGGTCTAATTGGCTCAGATTTAAGAAGCCATTATATCAGTGCAGCTGATCTGAAAGCTGCCGTCTGCAGGCGGCCCACACTTTTCATCGTGCTGAGAAACTGATACAGCTGCATCCAGCTGCTGCGGCCTCAGCCCACATTTGCTTTAGACTAAGCAGAAGCTAATGGGTGCTTTTGATATTTGTTAGCGATTGTTTATAATGAATGATTCATTTTTTCTAAAGTAATACAGGCTGACATATAATTATAATCTGGAGCCAGGGCTAATTGGTTTAACTGTAGGGCTGTGGCTGTTTAATTTGGACAGAATGAGACAAAGTAAGGACTGTAAATGAACACATTTTTTTAAAAAGGGAAAAATGCTTGCATTAAATATGCAATGATGAGAAACAGTACAGCGTTGCAAACAAAAGAAAAAGCAGTGCAGACACCTATTCTGCCTTTTATGAGAAATATCTTTAATGGCCATCACTGGCAGTAAGAGGTGTCTCTTTTCAAAAGTAATAGTGTGCAATTTCTGGCCTTGCACATTTAGAGCACAAACAGTGCTTCGTCAGTGATGTTTCTAGTCAAGATCAAGCTCCCTTGAGATCTAGTCTGGAGCAGTCAAAACATTGCCCAAGGGTAAAGTCTTTATCAGTAACAAGGTAAGGAGTCAGACCTGTGGATTTCATGATGTCATCAACTCCAGTGACTTAAAACGTAACACTTACTGGCGCAAAATACACAAGAAAGTCCAAAAAGTTATGCCTTCCTTCTGCACAGGTTTGATAGCCGGCTACAACGAGCAGATCTTGAGCCTAAACCTCTTCAGCCGGTTTGATAAAGTCCACATTCCCTACAGTCACTGAAACACCTTTGAAAAATGTAAATATGATCATTTTTTTAGAATGTAAAAGTAAGAATAGAAATTTGCACACAAACACACACAAACTATTTCTGTGGAATTATATTCCTGAATATTGTGGTGTTAAGTCCAGAAATCAGACACCCAAAACAAACAAATAAACAAACAAAAACCCTGCACATTTATCCAAATTGGAATTCACAAGCGCGAGCAGCCACAAAGGCTGTTTGTATCCCAGTGAGCTGTTATGGTAGGGTGAAGGAAGGGTTGTGGGTAAAGCGCACTGCCGAGGTTCCCAGCCAACTTGGCATGCCTTTTCAACTTCTCCTCCCCCTTGTCTTAGTTGTGCAGATGAACACAGTCTTGTTAAGTCTTGAACTGATTGTCCGATTATTAGTGACATCTCAGAGTAAATCATCATCCATTTCCTCTGAAAATCTGGCAGCCTTCATCGCACATCAAATTAGAGTGTGTGCGACACGTGATCTGGACAGCAATAATTCGTTATTTTCATATTTATGTAGTATAATCGGAACAAAAATGTGGTCTCATGGTCATTGTATTTTTTTTAAATACATTTTTATTTGCCTGTGAAAATAGTTTCATGCAGACTAAAAGGTTTCTAGTTTTAGATATGTAAATATTACTTAAATTTCTAAGCTTTATAATAATTTTTTAAATACATATATTAAGTTTGAATAAAAAACTTTGGCCATTTTTGAGAATATCTTTACATACATTTATCTAATATTAGACAAAAAACTTTTCTTAAGTTATGTTTCTAGACCTAACTTACATTTTATAGTCTAGAATATTACCCAGAAATCTAAAAAATAACAATAATAATAACTTTTAAAAAGTAAAAAACTAAAAGAATAATTGTGAAAAAGAGTCAAAGAGTGGAGCAACACAGCTACAAAGATTGCTCTTCACTCCTTTCAGCACCTATGTCTCCCCCCTCTCCCTGCACTTCTCAGCAGCAGTCATTTTCGGGCGTCAAGCACCTCACACTTGGGGTTTGAGGAGGTGGGTCCTCAATTAGTGAGCCACGCGTCCCATGGAAGAAGGACGAACTCCATAAGGACTCCTTAAAGCCTGGCCTCTGTTCACTCTTCCCTCACCCCCTGACCTCAAAGGTCACAGGCCACAATACACTCCCGTCCGGGGCTGTGTTATTGGCTCTCCAACAAAAGGGACGGACACCGACCTCCTTCTTTCAGGCCGAGCTGTGAGAGGCTACACAGGGCCTGAGAACTGTGGTCCTGCTCCAACAGGGACCCACTCATCTGCTCTGCTCTGTCAATTCAGCTTCACCCTTCGATCACTTCTGATACTATGGACCTGAACTGCACACACACATGTAGAGTGCAGCAGGGGATCTGCCTGGGGGACCTACAAACCTGTATGTGTGGTCAGTGAGCAGCACCAATGTGGAATGTTTCGAGCTGAATTAAATCAGTGGAAGTACTGGGAAAGAAAAAGTGGATTCCTGCTCCTCTTCATACAAAACCACTCTTTCAAACTCACCTGACAGCTACTTTTATCTTACCTTATACTTCCTGCTTGAAATTACTGTATTTCAATTCCTCTGTAAAAATTTACCTGCAAATAAATTATGATTTATTATTAACGGTTAAGCTGGGGTTTTATTGATTCCTTGAGGGGAAATTCACACCTTTCCCACATGCAGTGTAAAAGTAACTTTCATCAATAATTATAAGACAATGATATTCTAAATTTGGCCAGTGGATGACATTTGGTGCATTTTGGTATATTTTGTAACAAATATTTTTCTACTTCTAAACTCAAGATTTTATCTTGAAACATAGAATTCCTCGACTGTACTATTGATGCTTTTGCTTTTAAATAAAGAACTGCACATACTGAAACACACAAAAATGTCAGCATTATTGAGGCAGATGGATATTAATGTGTTGAACTGCACACCCCAACACCCTGGACATTTCTGAGCATTTTTTTGCAACCCAAATCGACAATTTTCAGTCATATTTAACAAGCAGCAGCATATTTCACTTATTACATAATGTAATTATAAACATTTTCCTGCTGAACATTGTAAATGAATTGTGACCACGTGACCGTTTGTAGCTGAATTAAGAGGCTTATATTGATGATTAGTATTTTTTTTTTGAGGTTTCAGCATCCTTCTATAAATGAATAAAAGATATTACAAGTGGTTGATAATAAGGAATGATAACAGATTTTAAATTTTATGTATTATAATGCATGGCAGTCTGAGGTGTGACCACTGCAAGTTGTAGGTGTGAGCTGTTTTTTTTTTTCTTGCAATTCCAAAGGGGATTCTTCGCTCATTCCCTTTAATTAAGATGCTTTCTTGAAAGAAAATGGAAGCAACCTGTGGAGGAAATTCAACATATGAGAAGATTCAACAAATACTTAACCTAAAAATACATTTCCCTGATAACAGGAGAGTGTCCAGTGTTTCAGTCTCATAACAGCTGTGTTTATTTGAGCTCTTTTGGTTATTAGTATGGCAGTGATCGACACATGTTTTCCGAGGGCTCGGCTGGGACATGAAACACTTCTTCATCTCCTGACATTTTGCCACTTAGTTTCTCAAGTGCAAGGAATTATGGAACAATGTTGCCATCTGGTGGTGAATGCATCATGTGAGCTATGTTTTATCTCTTTCGAAACACTGTTTATTTGAAATTTTAAAGCGATTATATCAAAATACAAACTTCTATAGATGGCTCGTGCATTGGGCCTAACCAAGCTTCTGGCAAATAATAATTAATTAGTTACTGGTAGGTTGTTGCGTGTTCAAATTGATGTGTCGAGGCTTATAACCTATTTTTGCCCATTTGCACATGCTAGCGTCCAAAAACATACTGCTTCAATTTCCCCTTTATCACTGGGCATTATTTAATACTTTAACCTGTGTTTAGCACATATTACAGACTTACTTTCTCGCTGTTATTTTTCCTCACGTTTCCTTAATTTTGCAGCCGAGTGACGAAACCATGACACGCATTTTGGTAGCCAATGCAAAGCTGTGTGCGCGCCGGACTCAGGCAGATTGGTCACTTGATTATGGGTACGTATGACCAGTTCAAAATACCTCCCGTATCTTTTACCTAAACACTTTTCCTATACTCAATGGAAAAGAAAAGGTGTGCAGGAGAACTGATAAGGACTTGATAAGAAAAAAGAGGCGCGGTGCGCACATCGCAGAGAATCCATGCGCACTTACCGGATGTCCGTGCTGTTAAAACTACAATGTCCAGAAAATGGACTACAAAATACCCAGCTTACTTTCCCCTAGCCTGTTTTATACATGTCTCAGAAACGAGAACAATAGGTGAAAAATATCACTTCATTACAAAGATCGGAATTTTTAAGAAAGGGGAAAATATAGAGCCGAGCCCTACATAATTCTCTCTTTAATAATATTGAGAAATGATTTTTTTCTCAGCAGTGCGCACAGACCGGACGACTTTAGTTTTACTTCTCTGTCGTGTCGTGTCGGTTACGAACCAAACTGAAATGTCGCATAAAACAGTGCTAGTGTGTGCCGACTCCTGCCTGAGCGTTATATTATGTGACTGTTGGAAAAAACCTAGAGGCTTGCGCGCAGTTACACACGTGACTTCCCTGCACCTATCACTGAGCTCAGCTGACCCGAAATAAAAATTTAATGTATGATAATCCTAACAATGGACATTACAAACTGAATTATGCAGCCCATTAAACACACTTTGATCAATTATTATTGATTTAGAGAGCTTATATAAAATCAAAGCAAAAAAAAAATCTAAATAGGAAGACGTTTGTGAAGCGTGAGTACTGCTGTTACAAATTCAAAGCACTACAGTAGGTAACGGCATGAAATGCTAAATGCACTCATAATTAACATTTGCATGATCTGCGCCACTTTGGCTTTTATGTTGATGTTTTCATTAATGGTCGGATGGTGCGTGGCTATGAATTGTGGGACGGCATTTTCTCCTCTCCTTTCATAAAGGACCGTTCTGGTGTATGCTATCTTAAAGGAGGTAATAAATGAAGCACTAAAGCTCGTTTCCTAGGCATTTGGAGAATTCAAACTGCTTCCGGGTCACGTGACTCAGTTAGGAGCCTACCTATGACGATCATACCCCATGATTGTCTTTTGATTGTTGGTTATTCAGTTTCTATATTCTCTCCGACTGTTTTAGTCATATCTATCTATCTATCTAGCTATCTATCTATCCAACTAAGTTTTACTGAATAGTTATTGGAACAACAAACTGTTGCAAAAAAATTAAAACAATTCTTATTTAATAAACTGACCTAAGATCAGATCTGCCTGGAGCCCACTGCTATCTGGTTAACTAATCTCTCGGGTCTGTCAGTAAACTATTTCAGCTCTGTTTCTCTGGATTTTTATCCTCACTTCCTGTCACCCTCATTTTGATCCTGTCAGGTTACCGCTGAATAACTAGATTTAAAAATCAAATTTAAAATTTGGGTTTCAGCTTCATCTGATGAAAATTTGCGTAAATGCTGACAGCAGACAAGCTTAAAAATTACGTTTTATATCAAAGTTTTATTCTGTCTATGATGACAGAGTAGCCTAAGTCAATTAAAATGACTCTTTTCTTCCTTCCTGTTTTTAAAGATAAATATTAAGATAATATTCCTCGGTCCACTGGATTAAAATAGAGGCTCTGCTCTTTATTTACCTGTTGCTATGGTGAATCCTGATGATCGCTTTCTTTCCCTCTTTTCCTACTCAGGGTGACCATACTCAGCGTTGATTGAATATACTCAGCAAACTCAGAGTTGCCAGTCTCAGTGAAGCAACTCAGTTTATTTTTAAACTCGGAATTTGTTGAACATGCTTCCTGGAACTTTGCCCTTGGCAATGACCCAGTAACACACAGTCAGAAAATGTGATTTGTAACGTCAGTATAATCCACATGACATGAAGTCTACACACAGTGCTGACGGTAAAATAGGAGGTTTATTCTTTGCTCTGTTCTACAAAACTTTATTACAACATAAAGCTGACGAACAAAACTGCGTCTGCTGGACGTCAAAGGTTTCTCTCAGGAAAATGTGGACAGCATTTGAAAACTAATTATGTACAGTATTGATTGAGCATTTGTTGAAGGTTCACTTTGGAGTTTTAGGATTCTTTGACAAAGTATGAACATGACACAAAAACAGCAAAACATTTACTGGATACTTTAAAAGTGTCTCGAAGACTTTAGCACCATTTTGTTAAAAAGGTTCTTTATATAACAAAACAATGAGAACAAGTAGATTCAGGAGCTGACCTGGTAAGAAACAGTTCACACATTTTATTATTTTCAATCTAAAGGGATTTAACAGGAAACATTTTTTCCTCTGCCTGTCTCTGCATTAACCATTTAAAGCATATTTATCCAAATAGAGTAGAAAATATTATAAAGAACAAGAAATATGATGTTTTATCTTCCTGCTTATGTGCTCAGTCTTGTTCTCATTGGCTGGTAGGAAGCTTCAGTTTGTGTCTTTGTGCCTCTGTGGTTCATTTTGTCCTGTTTGATTGGTTCATTGGTAAAGCACCTGATTTACACCTCGCCATGTTACAGTTACAGAGTTTCAGAAAGCAAGACAAGAAGAGCATGGCTGACTTTTAGAACCTGATGTCCCAGAACTGAGGCGTCTCTTTAGTGGCCTCAAAATCATCTTCAGCTGCGCCAAAATTGCTGTCGGTCGGGGATGGCAGACCTCCATCCTCTAAATTGAAAAAAAGTTATAGTGGTTTGGTTGTTGAATTTGTTCCTTTTCTTTACAACAAGATTATTCACTGTTCAATGTATATTTCACAACTTTTCTTGATTTTTCTCTTGTCTTACCAGTCAAGCAAAGGATCTGCGGCCTCTCCCAGAGACCCCCAGACAGACACCTGATTAAGGGGTTAAACCTCTGGTGGAAGCCCTCTGCGCAGCGATAGCGCACCACTGCATCGGTCTCATATGTCTGTCGAGCTTTTCCAAATATGAAGGCATTTCTGACCTTTGGTGGTGGACCACAGGAGGCTGCAGGAGGATTTAAGATGCTTAAGCGCATTCTCGGGGCCACATGAAGAATTAGTAGAAAACAGCTCGAAGCAACCACACGAGGAGGTAAAACCATGCTGCAATAAAGCACTCTTAATGGTGTGTCATTACTCACAGGTGCCTTTCTTGCAGGTGTATGCAAGGTGATAGTTGCACGGCACATCACTCCAGCGTCCATTATCGTGCCACACCATCACCACACAGTCCTCTCCGGAGCGAAAGTAGCTGTCCGGCTGCCCTTTGTACCAGTTCTCATAAAGCTGTGAGGTATAAGATGTGTAGATTATTTTTATGTGTATACAAGGAACCAATCACAATAACCATTGTTACATAGCATAAATGTAACATTTACTTCTTTTTTAAAAATTTAAATAAAAAAGCGTTGCAAGCGTGCAATTTTATTTATTTATTTTTGCTCACATAACTGTAACCTAAATATTTCTACCATTCCTCCTCACCAGTGGGTTGCCATCAGACCAGTGGAAATCATCCTCAATGGTCTTATCGTTCAGTCCGGTCCACTGGTATTCCTTGTAGTGGCCTGGTGAGGAAAACGTGGGATTGAATTCATAAGAAAAGAAATAAAAGTCACATTGATTTCTCATTGCCACATGTGCCAATAGCACCTACTGTTGATGTAATCCTGTTCTTCAGGGGTCATGATGGACACCAGGTGAGCTCCCATCATGCGACAGTGTTGCTCTGCGGCCTCCCAGCTCAGACGTTGGCCAAAGTGTCGATAGCAGAAACTGTGAAATTTATCCCAGCCTGGTTCACATCGCTCCAGGTCTGAAAACATCACAGAGAAGAGGACAGGATAGCTAAATCAACAAAAGCCTTCAGACGTATCAGCAAGTTTTTATATTGAATAACTATTTTAACTTCAGGCTCCATTCATCACCTCATAAGAAAATGCAAAACACTTGGCACGGAGAGAAGTTCCAGATTATTACTTGTCTTGTTTTTGGTTTGAAAGTTCTGATTGCTGTCTCATTTAACAGGCATAAATAAATGAGCACAAGAGAACTCACCAGTCTGACAGAAGTCGCCTGCATACGTTGGCAAACAGAGACATTTATTCTGCCCGCCCCGGTCCGTGCAGGTGCCTCCGTTAGCACAGGGGTTTTCCAAGCAGGCATCTGAAACACAACAGAGGGCAACTTTAAATTAGTGTGCAGTTGGAACCACAGGTCAAAGATTAATTTTTAAACACATGGATACTTATACATGCGCAGAAACAGTTACTTAATGTAGTTACATGTAAGTAACTAGTGCCTAAGTGAATTAGACAACAGATTAAAAGTATATGCTTACATTAGTTAACTAGCTGTAAGCATAATGTTGAATATGACAGGACCCACTCAGAAACTAAAGGGCATCAGGATCCACGTTAGCCAACAGATGGCAGCAGAGGACAAACTTTATGGTGTGGCATGAAGGGAAAAATCTTCAAATCTTCTGGCATGTCGGAGATGTTTCCTTTTCTTTCTTCTTCATCAGTAATGAACTTTATTAAAATCTCGTGGAAGGTAGAATCCAGACGTAGATGCAGTAATAAGGATCATATAATATAGGGGATCCTTTCACTATTTCAAAAGGGCTCACAGTCATTCCAGTAAATGGTATGCTCTGATTTGCTAGTGTGCCAACTCTTTTGTTTGCTGTGTTTAATATACCACCTAAAGGTACTTAGAAAACCCCACAAATATCCATCATCCATCCATCTATCCATCAACCCATCTTCTTCCACTTGTCTAGGGCTGGGTTACGGAGGCTGCAACCTAAGCAGAGAAGCCCAGACCTCCCTCTCCCCAGCCACCTCCTCCAGCTCATCCAGCGGGACCCCAAGGTGTTCCCAGGCCAGCCGAGAGATATAATCTCTCCAGCGTGTCCTGGGTCTGCCCTGGGGCCTCCTTCCGGTAGGACATGCCGGGAACACTTGGCCAAAGGGGCACGGAGGAGGCATCCTAGTCAGATGCCCGAACCACGTCAACTGGCTCCTTCCGATATGGAGGAGCAGTGACTTTACTTTGAGCATCTCCAGATTGATTGCACTCCTCACCCTGGATTAACCGGTAAATCGCCAGCTTTGCTTTCACGCTCAGCTCCCTCTTCACCTCAACAGGCTACTGCAGCTGCAGCCCCAATCTGTCAGTCTCCCATTCCCTTCTCCTGTCGTCAGCCTCTACCTGGGGCAGCAACTCATCCCTGAGCTGAAGTGGGGACTCCACCTTTTTCCGGCTGAGGTCCATGACCTCAGAAATAGAGGTGCCGCTTCACACGCAGCTGCGAACTGTTCCACTGTGAGCTGGGGGCCACCACTTGATGAAGCCAACGGGACCGCATCATCCACAAAAAGCAGAGATGAGATTCTGAGGCCACCTAGGTGGAAGCCTTTTGCGACTTGGCTACACCTAGAAATTCTGTCCATAAAAATTATGAACAGAATTGGTGACAAAGGGCAGCCCTAGTGGAGTCACAACACCCTCAGGAAACGACTTTGACTTATTGCTTGCAATATGGACCAAGCTCTCACTGCGGTTGTACAGGGACTGAATGGCGCACAACAACTGGCCAGACACCCCATACTCCTGCAGCACCCCGTACAGGATACCCCGAGGGATGTCTTCTCCAAGTCCACAAAGCACATGTAGACTGGATGGGCAAACTTCCACGCACACTATATTCCCCTCGTGCTCAGGCTTTGCTTCCACTACAGAAGGCGTGTCAGTAGGATTAAGGAGCTCTTCAAACTACTCATTCCACCACCTGACTATAGCCTCAGTTGAAGTCAGCAGACCTGTAGTTGGAAAATACTTAAAATACAAATGTACATTTATAAAGCTCACAAACAAAGTATATTTTTGTTGCTGGGTGTTATAGACCTCCATCCATCTTCTTAACTGGGGTGGGGTGAGAGGTAGATGTGTGTGTGTGTGTGTGTGGGGGTATCTGGCTATATTTGTCACCATCAAATAATGTCTTAGAAAAAGCACATCTGGAGTTTCATTTTACTCTTCAAATTTGTAAAAAAAAATAAAATAAATAGAAAGGAAAATGAAACCATGTCTGTTCAAACTGGAATTAGACATTTTGCAAGTGGATTTGGTTTGTTTACTTCCTTTGACACCCTGTAAACAAGAACTATGTGCTATCTGTCATTATCCCCACACTCACGTGTCGCTCTCTTCAGAAACCTCTTTCATGCCTCAGAGTGTGTGTATGAAAAGTAATAACTGCCTTACACGAATCAAATGAGAATCATGTGCACTCCAAGTAAAACCATCATTCAGATTTGATGAAGAATACACAGATGGCGGATGTAAAACCACAGATGCCTTTCAAGTCTTACCTATAAAAAAATGAAACTTTACACTGTGACGATGTTGGCATCAGGGATTTTTTTGTTTTTGCATTTCAACAGGAACAGTGTTTAGATGCAAAGTCCTCTCTGTAAATGGATTTCCTTCCCTTTTGTCAAACAACATAATAAATTGTCTGCGGATGATAATGTGAGGTTAGTAATTACTGAATGAGTGATGACTTCTCATTGTGTTTCTCTGCCTTCTGCTCTGTAGACCGCTGACTGCAGTATTTTATCACCATGAAGAGTCTAGTACAAAGACTACTACTTAGCCCAAAAAAAGGCTTAATTATGGTGCTGAAGCTGCTTATGCTGCATTCACTAATCTGTGTAATACTTTTTTTTTTGGGGGGGGGGGGGGGCTTTCTTAATTAAAACTTT
>VUQK01017745.1:41414-67346 GCA_015106715.1 Bujurquina vittata
AGTACAAAGACTACTACTTAGCCCAAAAAAAGGCTTAATTATGGTGCTGAAGCTGCTTATGCTGCATTCACTAATCTGTGTAATACTTTTTTTTGGGGGGGGGGCTGTCTTAATGCAACGTCTTAATGAATAACGCAACTCAGAGAATGCAGATGCTTTCAGCATTTTTCATCATTATGAGTAGCAGCAGTATAACATCAATGCTTGTCCTTATGATGAGTAAAACAACAGTAAATAAAGCTGCACCACAATCTTGGATTCATTCTAGTTTGTTAATAGGTTAAAGTTTCAATGTGAGAACATGCAGGAGTTCATAAATGTGCCATAATGCCACACTAGACTAAATGCACTGGTTAAACAAAAATGAAAAAATTCAAGGGAACACTCAATTATCACAAGATTAAGTCAGTTAAACTTCAGGCGTATCAGTCTATCCACTGTGAATCCAGTTTATCTGTGTTGGTGCAAATGTTTGGCATGTGGTGGCCACAGCTCACTGCTCTCTCCTTATCCCTCCTCCCTGATTTTTCTCTACTTTTACTTTCCTGCCTGGTACTGCCGGAAACATGAGATTGTACATGTGGCCCATTCAGGCTGCAGGGGTAGTACGGCTCCTCCAGGAAGGCAGGGCATCAAGCCAGCAGCAGAACCGGTATCTACTCCTTTGTGCAAGGAGGAACAGGAGGAGGATTGCCAGAGCCCTACATCCTCTAGTCTACTCATGTGTATGTTTCTGACCAAAGTGTCAGAGTCCATGAGGGTGACATAAGGTCCCAACATCCTTTAGTGGGACCTGTGCTCACAGCTCAGCACCATGCAACTCGACTGGCATTCACCAAAGAGCGCTGGAATTGGCAGATCCACCACTGGTGCAGCGTTCTCTTCACAAATGAGAGCAGGTTCAAACATGACACAGATGTGAAAGAGTCAGGACAAGCCGAGACAAACAGTGTGCTGCCAGCAACATCATCCAACGGAACTGATTTGGGAGTGGGTGGCTGGAGTGTGCAGGCAGAGAACCACGGCACTGAGCCACTGGCTGGCCCTCACATTCCCCATGCATAAACATTACTGTGCCACATTGTGACACAAGTTGTATCAGGTTGTAATTTCAGTTTTTAACTCCAATTTTTGCTGTGATTTTGAATGCCACCCTCAGAGGGTTGATAATTTTGGGCCATTGTTATGCCCTCTTGTTCTCAAATTTTTGATCTAAAATTCCGCACTGTATGCCAGTAAAGATATTCAACTTGAATATTTTCTTTTTCAAGATCCAATGTGTGATTGAAATGCTCCCTTATTTTTTCAGAAGTTATATTTCTGTGAGTATTGTTTAACCTTTTAACATACACCAGATTGACAGAGTCCTTTACTGGCATACCCACAGGGAAATCTTATAATAGAAGAAATGCAGCCAAGGCATGTTTGCTTTTGACCTGGTTCTCATATTTCTTTAAGTCGAGTCTACAGTGGCAACAGTTTCTTTTAAAGATACAATAATGCTGAGCTATGGAAGCCAACTGCTGCAAACAAAATTAAAAAAAAACCCTTTTAAATAACAGAATGAAAATTCTAAATATTTATTTTAAAAGACAAGGGTCAAAATTAAAGAATTGTAAGTGTTTTGTTTTTGTTACTTTGTTTTGTTGGCACAAAAATGCTTCCATACAATGCATCAATATCTAGAGCTGCCACATGAAGTCAAAGAAACGAATGTACCAAAAGAAAGAAATACAAAGTAACACATTTATCAACTTGTGGTGAGACAGGAAATGAATAAAAATGTGTTGCCTTTATCGGTATTAGACCTAAAAACACAATACAAATCATGAGCAATCATGATTAAACAACAAGACTATGAAACATTAATGACAAAAGGACGTGAACATGCTGCTAAATGCAAACACTCACACAATCAACAATGAAAAGATTTTGTGCTTAATAATATTATTATTATTATTATTACTATTATTATTATTATTATTATTATTAATAATAATAATAATAATAATAATAATAATAATAATAATAATAATCTGTGCTTCTTGAACCAGAGAGATTAAAATAGCAATAAAAAAGAGCAAAGAAAAACAGTTAAGACTTAAAGCATTACTGCAGCTGCATTGATCAGTGCTGTTACATTCAAGGTAATTACTACTTTCCAGAGAATGATCACGTTTCTTATTAAGTTACTTCCCAATCAAGGGAAGAGATACTGTGAGATTTGACAGTTACCAGGAGGAAAATGATTTTAGTGGGAATATTTTTTTTAACCTGTTTGGTGCAGAGATAGATCATGTGCAAATTTAGTCAAACAATCTAAATTATAACCATTACTCTCACAGGCGGTCACGGGAGAAAAAAAACCCTCATTAAAACATACTAGTAAATATAGTACTTCACAGAAGTCATTCTTTGGATGAGGTAAAAACATCATGCACAACAAGACTGGACTGTGGACAAATGTCAAATGGGAGCTGTCCCAGTGTGAGTATCTTGGAGGGTAGAGTGGGGGAATCACGAGGAGAGCAGTAAGGAGTGTTTGAAGGGGAAGCGGGAAGAGTCAGAAGGGTGAGTGGGCTTGCTGAGACAACAAGTGAAACAAACGTGGGAAGTCATTTGAAAAGCAGGACGGGTGTTTTACAGAAAATGGAGCAAAGGCAGGTTGTGCAGAGGACAGACGAGGAGTTTTAGTGCATCGCTGTGTCGAGCAGGAAGAGCACGGTTAGACTGATGAGAGTGGCGTTAACATTACCTGAAGATTTCCCTGTGCCGCCTACAGCTGCCCTCTCATTGGGCAATTTGAGCAGGGTTGGCAGCTGGGTGAAACTAATGTCAACATTTCCCAAACTGTGACCCACCGATGGTGTGAAAACTTTGGGTGTGGTGGTAGTTGTAGTCGGGCTCCAGGTGCGTCTGGACCAGTGTGTGGTGGTGGTAGTTGTGGTTGTGGTGGTAGTCATCTCAGTGGGCTTCGTACCTTGGGGAGAACCTGGAGCTGATGTGGAGGTTTTTTGGCGGGACTCAAAATCATTCAGAGATTCTTGGGGTCCAGTTGTGGTGGTCGCCAGATCCCACTCGGATGTTTGAGAACTGAGGGGAAAGGTGGTGAAGTCCTCATGGGTATCAGTTTTTTCTTGAGACATTGGGGGAACTTTAGTTTTGTCTTCAAGGGTTGGGGCAACATTAGCCTTTTCTTCAGAGACATAGGTCAGGATAACATTTGCTTCTTCTTTAAGGAGAAGGACTGGCTCAATATCAGCCTCCTCTTCCAGGGCTGAAGAAACATTGGCTTCTTCCTCAATGGGAAGAGCTGTGGTAGCATTAACTTGTTCAAGGACAAGCATTGGGACAACACTAGCTTCTTCTGCGAGGGTTGAGGAAGTGTTAGCATTTTCTTTCAAGCTTATGTTTAGAGAAATAATAGGTTCTTTTTCAGGGACAACAGTTGGGAGAACATCAGCGTCCACTTCAAGGGTTAAAGAAGCGTTATCTTTTTCTTCATACTCAAAGGTAGGAGAAACATTAGCATCTTCTTCCAAAACAGTTGGGAAAACATCAGTTTCATAGGCTGAAGAAATGTTTTCTTCAAAGACAGGCGTTGAAGAAACAATATTCTCTTCTTCAGTGTTCAAGGAAACATTTGCTTCTTTTCCAAGAGCAAGAGTTGGGGCAATTTTAACTTCATTTTCCAAAGAAAGGGAAATGTTGACTTCCTCTTCTAGAGTCAGGGAGACTTCAACTTCAAGGGTTGGAGCAAATTTAATTTCTCTTTCCAAAGAAAGGGAAATGTTAGCTTCCTCCTGAAGCGTTGGGGAGACTTCAACTTCAAGGGTTGGAGCAAATTTAACGTCTTTTTCCAAAGAAAGGGAAATGTTAGCTTCCTCCTGAAGCGTTGGGGAGACTTCACCTTCAAGGGTTGGAGCAAATTTAACATCTTTTTCCAAGGAAAGGGAAATGTTAACTTCCTCTTCTAGAGTCGGGGAGACTTCACCTTCAAGGGTTGGAGCAAATTTAATGTCGTCTCGAAGGGTGGTGCTAACTGTTTCAGGTTCATGACCACTTGCCTCCTTGTAAGCATCGGTCACACTATCCAAATACATTCTGTAGCCTGACGTTTGATATGATGTTGTAGGAGAACTGGTGGATGAGTGAGAAGTGCTTGAGACCTCTGGAGAGCGAGTGGTCGCTGAACTTACTCCAGACACGTGCAGGTCTTCAGACATTGTTGTGGGCAGGGTGATTTTATCCTCATTTTCCAAACTGTCTTCAGTTTCTAAGCTTGCACTTCCCTCCTGTTTGGAAATGGAGGACTCCCACAGTTGAGAGGCTGTAGAGATGATATCCAGTTTGTCAGATAGGGGTGACCGTGGTGAGGGTGTCAGATGTGGAACCGCAGTCTGCAGTTCAGCATGAGTGCTGCTGGCATAAGCAGTAGGAGATGGATGAGTGGTGAAAGCAGAAGTTGAAAAATCTGATGTGGAGATAAAACTGACTGGACTTGTGCTGAGGTTGCTCTCTGAAAAAAAAAAACATAAAACGTTTGTAAAGTGATTTTTTTTTGGAGAAATATAATTAATTGCTGGCATGAAAAAAGTTAGATAAAAGACTGGAACCTGGGAAACGGCTAACTTGGCAGAAGGCAATACAATCTGCCCTCTTCACATAGGTGCCAAGACTCCAGGAGGTTACTGCATTTAACCAACAGGCAGTCCAGAACACAAACCTTTTAGTTCTTCAGTTTTTTCCTTAGATTATCAACATAAAATGTAACGTGGGTATTTCAGTCTAGCCTAACTCTTGATAACAAAACCATTCCTTTAAGATGGTGATATTTTTGTTGGACATCCACATACCTTGAGATGTATCTCCAGACCCATCCACATGGGCCCACACCTCCACAGTAGAGTCAGTATTTTGGGATAATTGTGTAAGAAGTGTTTCTTCTTCTTCTTTTGAGGCCTCAGCTGGGGGCAACATCTGCTCAGTATCTTCCGCACCTGCCTCTTCCAGCTCTACTAAAACCACGTGGTCGGTGGTCAAAGTAGTGACCTCCAAGAAGCTGTCCTCTTGAGTATGGTTGCTGTCAGTCTCACTGTGGTCAAGTTCTGACTTGCTAAAATTCGTGTTGGTCTCTTGCATTTCTTTGATCTCACTCAGGTTCCCAGATGGCTCTGTGTTTACTTCAGTGTTTGTGTCTGGCTCTGTCTGGTTCTGAGTCTGAGGTTCAAATGTGGGTCTTTCAGATTGGTGAAAGGTGAGGCTCAAGTTCTGGTGGGAATCTGTCTCGTTGTAAACAGAGGGCTGAAATGATGTGGTTTCTGTTGAATTGTAGGTTTCTGCTATAGTACTGCTCATCAGTGCTGTGGGATGCTGAGAATTGTAGCTCATTTCTGTAGGGGATAAAGTTTTGTCAAATGGCTCGCGCAGTGTAGATGCGGTGTTGAGGGGAGACTCTGTTGTGTCTGCTACAACTGTTGTGTGTGTGTCAAGTGGGTTTTCTTGAGTAAAACCCACAGAAAAATAGGGCAACGATTCAAGCAGACTTTGGGCCTCTCGCTCCACCTGCTCGGCTGGTTGGTTCAGTTGAATTTCTTGATCTTTTTCCATAAGAATAACAACTCCGTGTTCATTGTCATCAGGTTCTGTGCTGACGTAGTCCATTGGAGAGTCAGTGGAAGCATTTCTGTTTTCTGCAGAAGGTAGAGAAAAAAAATAAATAAATGTAAGATTTGAAAGGTGTGAAACAAACTATGTATTGCTTTCTTTCTTGTTAAATATCCATGATATATAGTTCCAACAACACATTTTTATACTTAAACTCTATTAGAAGCTTTGCATGAGTCATAGCTCAAATAATCCTTTTATATCTTATGATGGGCTTTGGTGTCTATGTGAATCAAGACATTGTAGCTCCTTTAAGCCAGATTTCAAGTGTGCATCTGAGATAACCATATTAAAGATATCTCCTTATACAGATGGCCTCACATAGAAAAAAAAAGAGGAAAAGACTGTGAAACCAGACATCAAGTGCAGGCTGAAGCAGGAGTCACTTGTACTTACACTGAATTCATCAGCTTTGGCCATGTTAAACATGAGCATCCACCAAAAAGGGAAAACCATTAAATGTCCACTTTAGAGTTTTTGTAAAAAATAATTAACAATAAACAGTTTTCATTTGAAGGCACAGCATTTTCACCTTTGAAACAATAAACGTCATGGAGGCTGGATGGCTCTGGGAAGCCAGTCTGGTTGCTGAAACGGTAGAGGGTTTTGACGCCTGGCTGAGGGCCCCCACAACGTTCCCTTGGGGTTATGATGGGGTAACGCACGCTGCCATCAGACAGCCAGCCGGGACTGCAATGGTCCAGTCCTTCACTCCAAGCCAAATACAGCTGTGCTGTAGTAGCCAGCTCTGCCCCTGCTGCTCTGCAGTATGACTGCGCTTCATTAAATGTTAAATGCTGTGGGATGGAGTCATGGAAAACCTCCCCTACAAACACAAAATTTGTTCAGTTATAACTTTTTCTGAATAGAAGCGAGTGAAACACTGGCATGACTGCAATGATCAAGTTTTAGTTCATTACAGATATTTGCATGTAGTAAATGGCATGTTTGTTAGCTAATGTGACATGAATTTTCACTACAGGAATCAAAAATTAAAAAAAATATACATGTTCGAGGTAAACAGAATCATTATTATATATTGTGTTCATCAAAGAGCACTAACGGGATTTTGCAAATGTAAAATGTACCACTTGTCTTATACAAATTAGCGTACATGTATAATCATTTTATTAAGTTCTTAAATAACTATATCAATAAACTTACTGGCAAAAAATCTTTTATTTACATTCAGAAATGATTAAAGTATTATAATTCATACCATTAATTTGTTCTACATAGCAATAAACATCAAACAGATCGTCTGGATCCATTGTCCCATAGTTTCTCACTCCTGGTTGCCCATCCATGTCTCCATAGCAGCCTTCCCGAGGAACTTGAATTGGATATCTGAAAGAAGCAAAAGCAGTCGTCTTCTTCATCTAAGACTACAAACACATTACGTAACAACAACGCTGCATTTGCATCTTTACTCTTTGGTTATACAATAACCAGTCCACATGAATACTTATAGAGCCACATAAATGCAATGCATTTTATTAATGTAACTACAATATTATTTAAGAGCTGGGCTCATTTTATTATACTAGTACATGTCCATGCTACATTATTGTTTGAGCTGTTCGTGCTGTTGGCAAACATTGCATTTCCACAGTGAAATGCACTTACATCTATGTATGATTAAGGAACCACATCAGCTGTCCGTAGTCTAAAAAATAAGTGTACTACTGCACTTATTAACCAAAAACTGTCCACCCCATTAAGTGTATAGTAAAAAATTGATATGCAAGATCTTATTCTATTGACTATACACCCATAAACTAAAAAAGGTCCTGCAATAGACTGGCACCCTGTCCTGGGAAGACAGATGGATAGGCTGCAGGTGAGCTGGAGCCTATCCCAGCTGAAAGAAAATAGAAGCGGAAGAAAATGGATTGATGGATGGATGGGATGGATGGTAAAACAAGATTTCATAACTTTACTTTCATTACAGTTGTATATTTACATGCATTACAATTTACCTGTACATGTCAAAATCGTGTATCTGTGGGCTGAATTAATTCAAATAGCTTCAAATCAGAATCATAATACTTTATTGATCCCAGAGGTAAATTCCTGTTGTTACAGCAGCATCTGTTTATAGAAAGAAAAAACCTAATAATTTAAATAAACTAAAATTAAAACACACAAAAATATAAAACCAAAGATCAGTTTGATAAAACCAAAGACCAGTTTGTGTTTCCCACTACCTTAATTATATTAGTTGCCTTAATTATATCCCATTGCCTTAATTATAATCCCATTCTGCTCTACTATAGAAAATGTCATTTTAGTCCACTGTTAGGTGGTGTTGTACTATATCATATATATCATAATATTCAGAGTTTTTTGAATATAAATTAGAATTTGCTGTTGTGGAATGAAAATGCTTTAATAAGGTGTCATAGGTGGAAAAATGCTAAAGATGGGTCATTTTACCCATTGGTGGGTGGTTGCTTGGCAACGTGATGACATCATAATATCTCAAACAGGCTCTTCAGGGGACGAATATGTACCCGTGTACCAAGATTGGCTGCTGAACTCCTGATTGTGTAAGAGGAGTTTGTGGACAAAAGAGTATGTTATCAAATGTAATATATTGTCAAATGTAATATTCACAACATTGTTGTGTAACATGGCTGCCGTGGGGCCCTGGTCATGTATGTTTTCACATTAGTATTACATAATTTGAGGCATTCAGTAGATGTAACAGACCAGTGGAGGACATTACACGTACCACTATGCTTTGTTTGTAGGAAAGCAACCTCTGAAACACTGTCTGACTAATTAAGAGGTTAGTGATTGAAAACATCTATGAAGCTCTGTAGTTTCCATTGATACCACATACATAAGCCTGTGAAATGTATTTAAGATATCTTTTATTTATCTCTGTCTTTTTAATAAGTTGCAGTGTGAGCATGATACAGATGGCACAGTGGGGATTAAATACCTGACAGACTGGTCTGCTAGCCAGCCTGCGTCACACTGCTCATATCCATCATAATAAGCTGCAAGCAGCTGGTCGGCGGTGGCGATTCGTGTCCCGATGGCCTCACAAGCCCTCTGGGCCTGATGGAAGGAAAAGGCATACCGGCCCAACGAATCTCTGTAGTGGAACACAACACCTAACCACACACAGCAAGCATATATTAACATGCCTTCACAGTTAACTGAAGTTCATAATTAGCAAAAGCTCCTGGCACAAAAAATCATCTTAGTAAAAAAAACAGATTCTGGGGTGCATGTAAGAACACACAAAAAAACAATGAATACATTAATTACTAGATCAACTATCAATAAACAGACAATTCAAGCTTAATTATTCTTTGTGTTTAGGCAGTTTTCAGTGGATTCTAGTAAGATGACAGAGACCATCTTACTCAAACATTTAAAATCAATCTTCAATATCCACTCATTTAAAGTTAATGAACGGGTAGATTGATCTAATTTTAAAGTAAGTAAAGGTTAAAGCCATTTTGGGGAAACTGGACGTAAAATTCATCAAAATATCATAGGTCCTCATTTGGTTTCTTGTGTACTGAAATTTCCTAAATGAAGGTATGACAGTATCACATTCTGGAACCTATAATCAAATAACACCATGTCCTCAACCAAACACAAGGACATGAAGGGTTTTAACACAGTCAATATTTATTTTTCTGGAGATTGCAAAAAATGTGAATATTTGCACTTCAAAAACATTGTTGATCACCTACACAGTCCCTACATTTTGTTAAATCTCTCCCAAACTCTACTAATGATCTGTGTCTTTCTTTGCATTACCTTTGACCTTGACCTCCATGAGGTCACTGGCATCCTCCAGGCCCTGCTGCACCTCACAGCGATAGTGAGCCGAGTCACTAGAGCGCAAATCTCCCAACCACAGTGAAGCATCATCAGGCAAGGAGGTGTAGTTGAGCAATGCCGCTCGGTCCCGGTACGCCTCATTGACCTTCACCCTCAGACCCCTTGCCACCAATATCTGTGTCTCCACTCCACCTGATATGACTGACCACTTAACCCTTGGTACAACAGGGGCTGCAGAGGTGGAGGTGGTTATGGAGGACAGAGACACCACACAGGGGATGGAAATGGAGCTGCCCAGCGGAGCAAAAACTGGACCTGAGTGGGGGATGCTCACGTGGAGCTGCTGCACCTCATCTGAAAAGAAAAGAAAAGAAAAGAAAAGAAAAGAAAAGAAAAGAAAAGAAAAGAAAAGAAAAGAAAAGAAAAGAAAAGAAATGAATCATGTTCTCACTTCTAAATGTACTATTGTATTCACTGTTTATGGAATCATCAATGAATCATTAATATTTACAAAAAGTGATGAGGGGAAAATGTAGACACCATACCATGTGGAAGTGGAGTTTGAGCTGGAAAGGCCAGAGTGAGATGGCAGACTGCACAAAGAAGTGGAAGCAGCTGCACATGTCTGTAAAGATTTAAAAAAACATTTAAAAAAGTAATTCTTGGTGATTAATCATCAGTCATAACACATATAGATAAATGCACAACTGCTTTGTGTAGGCAGATATACCCCAAATAAAGTACAAATGTGCAAGACATAAAAAAACCACTTCAGTTTTGAAGGACATCTTTGTGGAAAACTGCACATACTCTTAAAGAAGGCATCATAAAACCTACATTTCTGAGTAGGGTAGCATTTTTAAAAATGTTAATTGTGAACATGTTTCTCTCTACCAAATTTCCTGCAGATGCATGTGCTGATATTTCAGTCTGCATCAAAGTGGAGGGACAAAAGAAACATATGTCTGCCGGTATTCACATAGGTTGACTGAGTAAAGACTAAAATAACAATCCAAATTATATTGAACGATTAGGTGTTGCCCCACTGATATGAATTAGGTGTAACGATGTTTTCTTAGATCCTCAAGTGTAATTTCTATCCTGTAAAAGAAACAAGTCTCAGTGTAATGCCAAAGCGCCTCAGTGAAATAGCCTCAACAAAAACTGAACATTATGGTTCTCATAAAACTGCATTTTATTGCAAGCCTTTTGCAATAACGTTAGGACTAGTTTTAGCTAAGCATACTAGAAAACTGGCAACCGAATGTAAGCATAAAAAAAATGAACTGTAAAGTTTTGTGAGTCTTGTTTTAAGACGTAACTTTGGAGCAGAATCTCTGTGTAAAACATACGTGTCCCATAAAATGTTTTTTTAAAAAAAAGTGTTTCAGAGCTCAACTATACAGTGAAAAAGACCAACTGGTTTTCAAAAGGAAACTGGAAGCAGAGGCTCCTGACCACAAGCCATTCATCACCTCCAGGAGCTAATGACATGGCGTCTCAGCCCAGCGGCATCCTGCCAGCTCTCCGTCACCATCCCGGCCCTGTTATTAAACCAGCAGGCATGGCAAGACGTCCACAGTGACCTCACACAACCTCCTGATTGGGCTATAATAGTGATGCAAATGTTCATCAATCATTGAAAAGCAATTCAATATGGGACAATTTCAACATTAATCAAGGTGTTTATGTCCTTCTCTGGGGATTTCATCTATGTCCTTTTCAGTACCGTATTCAAGCAACATTACACTTGACCGCCCTTCACCAGAAATACTGATAGTGCGAGATTAGACCTGGTGGAGAAGAAGTCGATGTGAAATCTTATGCTTATTGTTTAAAATGCTTTTAAAACAGTCTCAGTTCCATACTGCATCTTAATTCTATATATTGTGTACTACAAGACTTTCAGGTGTATGGATTTAGTAGTTTATATACAAGACATCACTATGCACTGATCAGTGAAGTAAATACCTTTAATAATCACATTACTCTTCACTGTTTTGCTGGAGAACCTCAGTTTTTAGCAAATTAAACCTAAACAAACTGCCCTCCCCGATGACAGCGCTCTCCCCCAGTAGAACAATGTTCTCTGCCACACTGGAAATTTGCTCAAGAAGGTCCCGAGGAGCGCAACAAAGATCTTAAGGAGCTGACTTGGCCTCAGAATTCCACACATCATAATCTGATTGAGCATCCATGATACCTAAACAAGCCTGATCCACAGAGCTCACAAACAATAGGACCCAAAGGATACCCTAACAAGTGTTGGTCCATATACTTCAGAGAGACTTGGACAGCTAGACTGAATTACACAGAATTCCATTACTATGGTAACTGCTGGTTGACAGCTGGTGACTCATGATCGGTAGAATTGGTGGATTGAAATTTCCTCTCTCCCCCCTCGCTCTCAAACTAGCATGACTAACTAATGTCTAACAGGAACCCTGTTTCTTGGTGGAAGAGCAGTGCATTTTTTAAAATGCTAAATTTTAAACCCCAACCCACAGCAGACAATGCAAGACTGAGTCCAGCAGTAGCTGTTGCTAAAGTTTCTCCAGAAACTGCATACTCTAGTCAGTTTTAATGTGTTGGCTTACCAGTTGATGAGTGCACGAGACATTAATGAAACAATTTTAAGTTTGTTTAATTAAACAAAACAAAGGAATCTCAGAAATACTTTCCCAAAACATATTTTGTTGGGCTGTTCTTTTTCAGCTGCTGCACGTCTTTGAGCAATTTTCAATTGCAAAGAGTGTCAAAGAAATCCAAAAAGAAGCAAAGAGTGAATTTGTGTCAAGATGTTTTAGGAAAAAGCCATATATGGATGTGCATGTTTCACTTTTTTTTATTTTATTTTTATTACACACGCAGTCTCACTATGAGTCTCAGAGCCTCGTGCTCAGATAATCATCAGTACTATTGTGAGCATGGGCTGACAAACACTGGAACTCCTTTTTCTTTTACAGCTGTCTTCTGAAATGCAAAAAAATTCAAACAACATTAGTGCTTCTGGAGTGAGTTTTAATTTGAAAGGTACAACTAAAATTGACCTTTTGTACATCAAGCTGATCCTTGGTAGGGAGTCGGCACAAACAGCTCGCTAACTTGTGTCAAATTAAATGGCCTCCTTTGATGGTAGAATAACTGTTGTCTGTTTTCTTGCCAGCTGGGTGGAATCCACAGGGCTGGTATCACTATTAGTATTCTTGAGAAGACGTTTCACAAAAAAAGCGAGTAGCGGGCCAAGAGGACAGCTGCACACTGTGCTTTCACTTCATACCAACTCCCTTACAAAGGGCTTCGGGGAAAATTAAAGGACAGGGCACTGGCACACTTGCTTGCTTTTTCTCTTTTCTTTCTTTCACTCCTTTCAGGGATGGAGAAGGAAGTTTAAAACCACTAAGAATCGTTCTGGGGCAGGCTTTGTACAAAAGAAAGGGCCGCATTAAGACCCCGTACACTGATTCAAACAGTATAATGTGACAGTGTGCTTAAATATCGGTTCGGGCTTTCAGATTGATGACAGCCGAGAAAATCCTGGTTGCTGTTGGTTGTTTTGTGCTGCCTTTAGATTGCGTTTTTCACCGAGGTCCTCAGCCTCGCCTTCGCCAGGCGCTTTGCAGTTCTGCTTGTTTTAGTGAGGTTAGCAGTGAAGACAAGTCAAGCTGGAATCAATGGCACCAATTGCAGCTACGGCCCACGAACTGCAGCCAGTATCAGCTCTACCCACAAGAAGGACTAATCCAGAAAATTCTGTCGAATAAGCAGCTACACACTAATGCATTAATGGAAAGGAAAACACAAGAAATCAGGCTTAAATTAGCCTCATCAACTTTATGTGAAGATCCCTGTCAGTGCTGCAAAGACAACCCTCTGCAGTCCCTCAATGCATTCAAACCAGAAAGAGGTTCCTGATCCCACTTTAGCCAGCTCAGACATGCCATGTTTGACTGATGTGCTGTAAGCTTGGAGGAGTGCTGAGCTGGAAGTGGCTTTAGCAGGAATATTTCCAGGATAAGACACAACAGGGTCTCCTAAAAATGCACAGTAATTGAGTTTTTACAGGGTAGCAAGCTGCTCGAGTCTATTTTTCTGACTGTAGTGTCGTGGTTTTTTTTCCTCTCCTTTTTTACATTTAAGATTTCAGTTTCAGTTTTCAGACGGCATGTGCACAGAAGTTAAATGTAAGTAGCTTGTTCAATAGTGCACCTAATTCAACTCTTTGGCTTATTCTAGTTGAGTAACAAATGAATTTATACACAGAGTTTATACTCCATCCTACATCTGCATCCTAATGTAATCGACATTCGGAAAGATGCTTGGCCTGGAGGAGGTTTAAACCAAATTAAATGAATTAAGTGAATTTTGCAAATAGCTGCAGACTTATAGAGCTTATTTATTGGTCATATTCATCAGATTTCTGGTCAGCAGCTGGATGCTAACCTTGGACAGTATAACTGATTCCCACAAGAATTCATTCTTGCTGCTATTCACCTCCATAACAAAGTCTCCAAATCTGTATATGACGATGACATTTGCCTGGACTAAGCCAGAGGGAAAACACTTTAACCTCCTTCGTGAAAAAGCTTCCCAACAATTAGGTCAGGGCAAGACAAATATACTTAATGTCAGTCTGTACTTCATCTGGAGAGCTTGGCAGGGTTGAAAGGAGGTGACTGAGTTCGGAACCAATCTGAGGCCCCAGACTGTGACTATAAGCACTGGCTACTGTACACTTAACAGCAGAGGAAGTTGGCAAGTCAGGCTTTTTCACTCAACACCACACCTCCGACTCCCTACATCATCAGCGGGCTGTCTCCTAACAAGATGGCCACTTTGGAAAAGCCACCCACCAGCCGAATCACCACCCAGTTTGTCTGGGAAAGAATTAAAGTATGTTTTAAGCAAAAGCCTGATCCCAGACCTGACTCAGTGGATCCATGGAGGGAGCAGAGCCTGTACAGCTGGCCTGTTATACACAAGAGGCATTTTCCTCTTATGTTCAGGATCATGTGGGCTCTGCTTTCTGAAACTCATCGCTTTCTCTGTTCAGAGCAAGTATGCTGGAGAGTCAGGCACCTGCAGCGTAACCTCGAATGTGTATTCAAAACACACAGAGGTGCTCAAATGCTCAAATACATAGACTCGACTAAAGTGGCTTTGGATAATTCATAGTTCAAAATCATTCAACTCGCAGTGGGCTATTGCACAGCCCTTCAGTTTATCCTTGTCTGAAACAAGCTCCTTTCCTTTTACGGTCAGACTCGGTTTAAATAAACTTTCTTTTGATTGGCTGCCCCTCACAAACAGAAGGTTTGAACAGCAGGTGGGTGTGGCTTCTGAACTCACAGCCAGAGTTGTGTGCAGGACACAAAAACTATCTGAAACAGAGCATTTCAAGCAGTCTGGACCCTGAGCTTTTGGCTCACAGCAATTACACAACACTGACCTCATTATCTGAAACTTTGGTTGTGAGCGTCCACACCTGCAACAGTATATATATATGACAGAAAATAAGGAAGAGCATAATAGGTTTTCTTCATTAGGGGAATTGACTTGTAAAAAATCAAGTTAATCATTAATTTTCATTGTTGAATGTCAGTATATTTCTGCATACACCCTTGGAGCGCAGTTGTGTTGTCCTCCTTCATACATGCTAGCTTAATAATCAGTCCGAATTGCCAGGATTGTTGATTTATTTTGAATATTTGTGAATGTGAGCAGTGATTCAGCGGTCTGAAGCAAGGTTTATTATTTACCTAATTACACACCTGAGTGCAACTCATCCTCAGCAGCAGCAACAACAACAACAAGTTCTGTAACTACAACTTTAGCTAAACAACCAGCTGCTGCAGCTGAGGATCAACATCCCATCTGTGATGTTGCTACACTCTCCAGCATGCTACAAACTTCATGTTATCACTGATCATGTTATAACATGAACCAGGAGACACCCTCTGTAGCAGGATCTTACCGCATGGACAGGGGAAGGCCAGTTTAGTAGGTCTTTGTATTGTATGCTTGTCTGTGATCAGATTTTGTCAGCATGGAAGCATTGCAACTGTGCAAGACAGTCACTAAACTTAGTGAGGTGTGCAGCTGAGGACAAAAGAAAGGCAGTCTGAAGATGGCTGTGGTTCAACAATTCAGTGGTTTCTCTTTGGAAGATGGGAGCATTATTACTCGCTCATGAAATGATAATATAACCAAACCAGTGTTTTCTATATGTGTTAACATCTGGCCAGAGAGCCACAAAACCATCAAACAGATGAAAGGAATGCTTAAAAGTCTGTTTCATGATTCAATTTTGCCCTCTGTCTCTATGCCTATTACTAAAATCCACCTGAGGTGGACCACAGAGAGCAGAGTTAAAATAGCACTTAGGACAAAAGCCAGCTTTCTGTTTCTGCAGGGTACATAAAAGCACTGAGTATGAAAAAAAAATTTGAATGCTATGAATCACAGAAAGAAAGCTTTGCATGGGTCCAAATTCTTACTAAATGATTTAAAAATTACTCCATTTTTGTTTACCTTTGTAGGTGTGCATGTGTGAAAAATCATTACAGGACTCCAAAACAACATGGTTTAAAACACAGTGTGTATGTGTGTGTGTGTGTGTGTGTGTGTGTTGGGGGGGGGGTGTTGTCATAGTGCAAGAGACAAATAAAGATACACACTGTAGTATTTAAAGTTAGCCTATTTTTATGGGCGTCAGTTACACAAAATGACATTTCTGTGGAGACAGCACTCCACAATTTCAGGACCTCTCGGAGAACAGCAACTATTACAGCCCAATTAAGCGGCAAGGAGGATCATTTTCTTTAATGATACCCCAATTTAACCTGACACAGTAAGTTCAAAAGAACTTTGGAAAGACCAAGCCGCATCTACTGCGTATCATTAACCCATTAGAATAAAGATCAATAAAATAAAACCTACCGGATTTTTTTCAGCAGCATTTCAGCTGATACAAGTTGGACTTGTTGGCTGTGAATAAAGTATTTTCCTCCAGCTCCTCTCAGCTTGCTGCAGTGCGACTGTCCTTTGAGGGGAGAAGCGGCTGTGGATGCTCTGCGCAGGTGAACGCTGGCTCGGATCGGCACGCTCAGAAGCTCTGGGAGAAAGGAGGGAGCCGAGAGAAAGTGACGCCAGATATGAAACCCTGAACTGCCCACTTTTTCACCCAACAATCGGGATGGAGATGGCGCATGTCTATCAAAGGGGGTTGGGAGGGATGACAACTAAAGTAACCGATGTTATAGGCTATGAAGCGAAGCCTGCAGAGAAGCGATGACCTGCATGTTTCCACTGCAGAGAAGCGACAAACATATTGAGCGTCGTTTGGATGAACCGGGGTGAGGGGAGTGGAGTCAGCGCAGCAGTCCGGAGTGAGCTGCTGATGCTGCTGCAGGTTCTGATATTGCAGCACAGTCACCTATCCCGGAGAGGGAGAAGGGACATTTTAAAGTTCCACCTCCTTTATTATCTGTAACACTCCGTAGGATATTTTTAAATCATCTTGGAACAGCTTTTGCATGCTGGAGCAATGAGCGGTTTGGAAAATTGCGCAGAAGAGCATATGCCCTGTCATTTGCAACCTGAATCTGCAGATGATGCTTGATTTGAGCGCAACAAACTGAAAGCAGTATGCGACCCAGAAGCTAATCCAGATTCAAAAGGATCAAAAGACATTTACCAGCTTAATGAATACCTCAAAGTAGAGAGCTTTTATATGTAAATTAATACATAAATAACATGATTAAAAAACAGTATAAACACATTTGCTTTGACTCAGGGTGAGTCTGACTGCCTCAGCCCAGCTGATTTTGTGCAGGCCAGATTTCCGGCATCCTGTGCCATAAATGAGCCATAAGTAGCCCAGGCTGGCCCAAATGTGCAGCACTCGTTTCTCAAGTGTGGTTATTCCTGAGCAGGGTTATGGCAAAAATAAACAACGTGCACCTTCAACCACACCTTTCCATGAATCTTTACCATCTTCAATTAAATTGAAAGCAGGATGAAGATGGTGTTACAGTGCACAGTCCCAGTTATACTCATGATGTTACGTTATGTATACAAATACAAAGACGAACTGGAGAAACACACATGCACACCTGGCAGTATAACAGTTGGTGAATATTACTGTTCAAGAATCAGACGAGCAGGCACTGGGTGTCCTAAAGATTAGCGTGCACAGCACATTTGTGCATAATGTGCAGCCATGCACATTCTGACAAAGATGCTGGTGTTAGGACATCTTTAACCTTTCAGGTGATATTTTGATTTTATGCTGCATATCTTCTTTTCTTTTTTTTTATTTCCCACAAAGCAGCAGAAACAGTAAAGGTCTTCAGTCGCCTGAGGTCCCCAGACTGGACCTTTACCCAGTTAATAATCAGGCTTTGGTCCTGCCATTTGTTGGATGTGCACTGGCTCATCTCAGTCAGTAATGTGTGAGATTTACAGCCAAGTTGAAGCTTAGTCTGCTCAATTTGTATCTTCAGGGATGTTCTACAACATTTGTTAATGAAATATGCAGAAGACAAACATACAGAAGGAGCAAAGGTTAGAGTGTAGTCGCACAGTGAGAGTGAATGATGCTTTGTAGTGGTCATCCTGTGACTTAGAAGCAGCAGTCAATGCTGCACAACTGAGGAATCTCACACTCAGATAATAGGACGAGTGTCTGGGAAGGAAATATGAAAGCTCTGAGAACAGAGATCATGCTTCAGTCTACGTCACTGAGCTACCTTTGGCACTTAAGGCTCTGAAGTTAGTCCTATTTAGTAGACCTGTAGCTGAGCTTAGGCAGACTCACCCTGAGTCAAGACAAATGTGGCCCAATAGAGAGATGCAGACGATGGCCGCACGCTGGCCAAAGATTGCTTTCTTACTAGCTTATCAACAGCAATTAATTGACTTTTGACACATATTCAAAACAAGGAATCACCAACAGCTGAAGAAAAAGCCTGTTTAGAATCTGTATTATAAATTCATTCATTAATTTATTTAAATGTTGACACTTGAAGTTGGTGTGAAATTGATCTGGTTGCTAATTTTAAGCATGTTTTTAGCCCTGAAGATTTCATGTGGCTATGTCCCATAATTATGAAATTAATCTTAGCATTTACATTTACTGTAAGCCATGCTGTGCAATATGGATCTAATAAACTTGGGCACAGTATCAAGTATGATGTATGCACACTGTACAATGATAATACCCACTGGCACTCTACTGTGCTTGGGATTATTGTCCTGTTGCATGACCCAGTCTGTGCCAAGCTTTAGCTGTTGAACAGATTTGGCTCTAGAATACTTTGGTGCACAGGCGTGCATGGTTAACTCAACAAGTGCAAGGTGCCCCGGTCCTGGAGCTTCAAAACAAGCCCAAATCACCACCCTTCCACCACTGTGCTGACAGTTGGTATGAGGCGTTTGTGCTGATGTGCTGTGATTGGTTTCCTACCAGATGTAGTGCTGTGAATTATGGCCAGTTGTCTGCACTTTGGCCTGGTCTGTGCAAAGGACATTGTTCCAGAATTCTTGTGTTTTATTCAGATTCAGAATTCCTATGGAAGCGGGAAGGGTGTACTGTGTTATTCGCAGGACTGCATAGAGTCCTGAGACAGCCCAAAATAACACAGTTTCTAGTCAGCATTAAAATACTTGAATTCCACATTTAAAGGTTATTATGGATTTCTTTTCTTTTTTGGTCCACATCTGTTTCCTACCCTAGCTCTTAGATTTCACACACAAAAACCATTTACTTTATAAAATTTAAATGCTGGTGCAAATGAAACCTTCTCACGTTATAGAAGGAAAATTTGCCACACACGTAATAATTATTTTTCTTCTCTGTGTATAATAATACACACTGAAAACTGGTTGGAGTCACAGTTGTTGTTGGATACTTTTACTTAGCAACAGGATGGAATTACTTCTTCCACCAGTGGTGCCAGAGCCACGTCAGATGGTTAATAATGTAACGTTAGTGACAGGGTGCGCTTCAGTCTACACCACTCCCACCCAGAATGTACTGAATTCAGACAAAGACTTAATCAATTAAAGGATTTCTTTGGGTTCTTAATTGTTACTTCTTGCAACACTACTTGGAAGGGATTTTTACTTTAGTTTCCCCCTAAACATTTTGACTGAAATCGCTGAGCAGATGCCATATGTTTAACTGCAGGAACATTTTCTATTACATGTTAAAACATGCTATAAAAAAGAAAAGCTATGAAATTGTTCGTTCTGTAAACTACATCTCATTTAAATGACCCTGTTAACCTGAACGTAACATCTTTAAAAGCAAAGCATGGATGAAAAAAAATTAAAGCGCAAGACAAGAAGGAAAAGCAGTGTTTTGCTGACTTTTTCATCCCATAACTGTGACATATTGAGTTAATGCACAAAAATCCACTGGGAGCCAGCTGAATTAGACCAAACATAGTTAAACATGCATGTATGCCATGCCTCAGACCTGCATACAAGCTAACGTTAACATTTTTCCAGCAGCCTTCAAACAACCAGCCTGTAATTAGACGCTATCATTACATTGTAGCTGAGCTTAGATCATCAAGTGAGTCAAGAGCAGCACTCAGATTTAGTTTTTAAGTGTCTTCAGATGTTCTGAGGATATTTGAGCTGTCACAAATCCTTCTGTAATGTTTTATGTACAAAATCTGCATACAAACCTTTAACTACCTCATGGCAGAGCAACAGTGGATAAACTTAAAACAGATTAGGACTTTTCTTCTTTAATGTAATCTGACCTGTTAGATTACCAAACAGTAACGCCTCTGATGGTGAATTGGACTATTCCACATACAGCCTGAACAACCAGGTGGGATTGATTAGTTTAAGTGGCTGAGCAGCAAAGGTGACTCAGCTAAAACACAGAGCACAGCTTGCAGTTTATTTAAAGTAGTTTTAATTCTGCTTGAGTCATGCCAGTGGTTTCAATTAACTGGGTTACCAGAATAGCTGTAAATTTACCACAAATTATAAGATGGCCATTTAAAAAAAAAAAAACTCCTCTGCAGAAGTTAAGACGCCCATAAAATTGTGCTTTTGTGAGGATAAATGGGAAAGGGTTTATACAAATGAAGTAACACAAAGGTTCCACTTCACCTTGCTGAAGCTGCAGACTGAAATCCGTGCAACACTCATGCAATGACAGGAGAGACGAAGAGCCTTTGAATCATTTTTCCTCCCATAAAGGAAAAACCTCAAAACCCTGTTTCCGCTGACTGGCTGCTTTTATTCCCTCTTGGATGCAGAGTGGCAGAGGCAAACCGGTTCAGGACGGACGAGTCTGGGAAAACTGCTGCACTCATCCCATTCACCGGCCAAACCTTCATCTTGCCATGCTTTCTGCATGATGTTAACTGCACTGACCAAAAATTAGGGTATGGAGAGCCACTGTGAAATTTTGATGCAATTATATTATCTGTGACACATCGTTTTTGTTTTGTTTTTTTTTTTGTTTCGGTGCCTGGCAGTGACGCTAGTTGCTTTGCCAGCTGGAGGTCTGGCAAGTTGAGTTGGTCTTTCAGTAAATCAATATGGGTGGTTAACCAGTGAGGGAAAAGAGACTGCATGCACTTCATAGGCTGCCAAACTCATATCGGAGATAAAACTAGAGCTGATGATGGGCTTAAATAAAACTGTTTGATTCATAAAGATAAATCTGGGTATTTATAGCAATACTGGGATATTTTTATTGAAGTAACTGGTTTTGTTGGGGATGACAGTTTCTTGTAATATGGCCTATCATTACTAAATTTCAGCTCCACATTTTTATTCTTGGACTCTGTGAGCAGCTTTGCGTGATTCACAGACCAAAAATAGTCATGGTGCATCCCTTCAGGTCACGAAGTGTCTGAAAAAAGCCATTTTAGCACTCCTTCCTTTAACACCGCCCTCCCTGTAGGTCTGAGATGACCATGTTAAGGTTTTTGACTGTCTTTGAGATCATAAAAAAACCAAGAGTAGGAAACAGCAGTCTGAAGCCAGAGCTTTGGCTCACAGAGATTACTTCCACATACTGTGCTTATATCAGTATTAGAGGTCATGTTTACAATGTAAAGTGGTGATGTGCAGGCTGACAGATGAGGTCATGCAGGAGTCTCAGTGGACTGTGTGATGTTCGCAGACGACATTGTGATCTGAGAGTAGGAAACAAGTGGAAGAGAATCTGAAGATGGAGGTATGCTCTGGAAAGACGAGAAATAAAAATCAGTAGAAGCAAGACAGAACACGTGTGAATGAGAAGGAGACAGGTGTAGTGAAGAGGTGGTGCACAGGAGAGGTGAAGAAGAGGAAAGTGCAGGCAGGGTGGAGTGGGTGGAGACAAGTGTCAGGGATGACCTGGGACAGAAGCATAGCAGCAAGAGTGAAAGGGAAGGTTTACAAGATGGCAGAAAGACCTGCTGTGATGTACGGTTTGGAGATGGGGGCACTGATTTAAAAAAAAACAAAAAAACAAGAGGCCGAGCTGGACGTGGAGTTGAAGATGTTAAGGTTTTCATTGGACAGCTCAGGCTGAGCGGTTTAGAGACAAAATTAGAGAGGAGCGGACACGTGCAGAGGAGGGATAGTGGATATACTGGACAAAGGATGCTGAATCTGGAGCTGCAAGGCAGGAGGACAAAACAGAAAGACCACAGAGAAGGTGGATGGATGTCCTGAAGGAGGACATGCAGTGGGCTGGTGTGACAAAAGAATGATATGGATAGGGTGAGATGGAGAATCAGCTGTGATGACCACAAAAGACGAAAGCCATATTTTGTAAGGTGCATCATCACTGCGTGTGTGTGTGAGAGAATTGAATTTTTTACACTGAAAGTGAACAAATTGGCATCTAAGTCTACGGTAATTTTTATGTTCTAGCAGCTTGTAACAGATTGTTTCTGAGCTCTTTTGCTGCCATTTTCCACATGAAAAATTGCTACACAGTGCAGGTATGACACGGTGCCAGTGCATACAATGTGAAATGAGGTGACTGAGGACTTTGTTGAGACTAACCAGTCCGTGTTGGCTCCTGACAAACCATTTATTTCTCCACATGGTTCCCCCAGACACTCTGGAAAGACAGACTCATTTGTCTGAAGGTTTTTCAGTTTTGGAGGGCTCCACGTCTGGGCTTCTGTAAAATAATATGGTTATTTTCAGCCTCACAAATGATCCAAGCAGGCTGCAACCATTACCATCATTAATGCTGCCAACTGCAAGAGTAATGTCACATCTCCAATCAGACAGTATGGATGAAGTCTGCTGTGAACGAGCACTGCTGTTCTCCCAATGTAGGCTCCTGTACAAGCTTACACATTTTAGCTGAAATGATAAATAAGATTCAGATACTAATTATGTACTTAATGTTTCACGGCTGAAGGTTTGCCTTTCCATCTCCAGTCTAATAATGCCTTCACTCTATAGTCGTGGGCAAAAGTTTTAGCAGTGGCACAAAATTTGGTGTTTCTTACAATTTGCTCCATCAGTTTTAATTTTGATTGTTAAATGTAATAACAACAACTTAGATTTATATAGCGCCTTCCACAAAACCAGAGGACGCTGAACAATGAGAGAAAAAAAATGTTTCTGTGATACAGTAAAGAACAATCGTAAGCATTTCAAAAGTTTCAAATACTTGTATTGGCAAACATTTCAACTTCAAGCAAAGAGTATTTATAGACTTGACCTTTCAAAATTTGTACCAATGCCCAAAGTTTTTGCGATGACTGTAGCCATTTCCATGAAGGAGGGGAATATACCTGGCTTTATGTAATTTAACCATGTGAACATACTGGTGTGATTAAGAAGGGAGCAGAGAAAGGTGCAAAAGTCTTGAGCCACCCAGACCATCTTGTCATTTTTTAAAGTGGTCTTGAGCAATAGTTTTCCAGGCTTTCTGAGGGTCTTTTAATGTCTTTCTGTGAACATTCGCTGCTTTTTCACTCCAGTTCCAGTCCTATCCTTGTACCAGAGGAATTGTTTTTTTACTTAAGCTATTTAACACTAACCTATGAATCATTCAAGCGTAAAAACTAACTCAAAGGATGAACCAGTGTTGTGTTAGCAAAGAACCATCCATTAATCCAACCAACCATTCTCTTTTGCTTGTCCTGTTCAGGATCTGTTTCACTGGACTAAAAACTTCTTAAAATATGTTTAAAAATAACAACAAAATTAATTTATACAAAATACAACACTATTCCCTTAAAAGTAAATACTGTGCAGAGAGCAAGCTGCTTTGGTGGAGGTTTGCACTCTGAATGATTCTTGTTAAAATATTCGTTAGGTCTGCATTAAAGTTTGAGTTGAATAAATTCAAATGCAGGTTGCAGATTCCTTGTGTATGAAATCTTTAAACTTTGTATCTTATGATTGTGATTTAAAATGCAAAGTAAAACTCCGGTTTGATATTTATTCACAATAATATGAAGAAACAAAGCGACACAAAACACATTCGTAAACACAGTTTATGATTTCACTTCCTTGTGTTGTTTCGAAATCAATTTTCTTAATAATTTGTATGTTGCAACAGTGTGTTAGAGTCCATACAGCCACCACTTGGCATCTTCACACCCCCTAATCTGACCTTCAGCTTGACTCCCACCAGAACATGGCATGTTCAGAGTTCCTGTGAAAACTGGTCAGCACAAAGGGGAGCCTGAGTGTCTCTGATTTCTCTGGTCAGTACCAGTAGGACCTTTGGTGCCTCCTGTTCTCCTGGATACCGAGTTTTTCCATGACCTCCTCCTCCAGGGTTTTCAGAGATGGTACGTAGGTCTTTTCAAGAGCATCTTCAGTGCTTGTATCTTTAGGTCCATCTGTGAAAGCAAAATGCCTCATTTAGCTTTAATCAGACACTTGGACAAAGAAATTATTTTTTAAATTGAAGCAGGAAGAAAGAAAATGGATGAATGGAACTATGATTATAAAAGATACAAGAGGAATGACATGACTAGAGGGTTGATTCAGCACTGGCAAAGACTGCACTCCCCATGTGCGTTCAAGTTTAGAAAGAAGTATTTCTTCCACTTTAAAACAGTCAAAGCGCATCATATAAAAACAGAAGTCTGGACAGATGGGAAAATAAACAACAGCTGGTCATAATGTACTGACTGGAATTAACTCCTGCAATAAAACGGCTACTGAAATCAATCCCTCTCCAATCAAAACACACACAGAAAGACCCGCACCTTTCCACTGCTGTGGCACGATGCCATCTCGTCGCTCCACAACAGGTTTCGGGATGATTCGACTCGTCCTAAGTGACACCCTCACTCTCTCACCCTCCTCTGTGTACCTCCACTCTATTTCAGTGGGCTTCCTGTAAGATAAAGATTAGTACGTTATATGGTTACAATAGTTGATGATAATTTTGTACAGCTGTACAGTTAAAAAAGAAGCGCAACTAATGCGGAGTGCTAACCTGTGGTCCATCTATTTTAAGTTCTGCATAAGCATTGCTGAAAATATTAAGGAGTCAGAGTTCAGTGTTACCTGTCTGAGGGGTCAATAAGGGCAACATCACGGAGCAGGATGGGAGCCTCACTGGCAATGTACGTTCCACGGTAGTCTGGAGTTTTTCCAATATACCTGTAATGCTAAGACAGGAAACAAAAGGTCACAGTTCTCCAGTTTAAAAGGCACAAAATGCAAACAGATGATTGCCAAAGAGCTTTCAATGGCACCCTTTGTCTGTAGTTGCATGCGGACTACCCGAATACTAGATATCTGGCTCCATCTGGTGGAGGCACAAGTCAAATATAAGGTTTGTATAAAACTGCTACAAAAAGGAACAACCACATAAACACAACAGCTAACTTCAATTTTTACAGAAATGAAAAGATTGGCAAGTTGTCCTGTCAAAGAGAGGTCAAGTACATGCTGAAGCATCTTTGTCAAAAGGTAGACAGCTTTTCATCTTCTCTCAACACCACCCACTCTCAATAAAGACATGTAACGTAAATTTCCACAAGAAAATTCTCAATCAATAGATAAAATAAGACTTCTTTACTGTGTTCAGTCCCTCCAGGATGACCCAGTTCCTCCGTCTGAAGACTTGGATCACTTTTCCCTGCTTTCCTTTGTCCTTGCCTGCCAGAATTTCAACCTGACAAAGAGAATTAAAACAGACAGTTTTACTCCATGTAGCAAATTTACAACTTTAAATTTACTAAATATACCACTTTTGCCAAATCTGTTTTGGCCACAAAATGTTTTTAGCGTTTCATCCACTGAATTTTCCTGAAGTAGTCTTCAAGACGTGCTTACTGGGGTTAGGTTAACTGGCCAATCTAAATTGCCCATAAGTGTGAATGTAGGCCTGTCACGATAACAAATTTTGCTGGCTGATTAATTGTCTCAGAAATTAGAGATAAGGGGTCATATTTGACCTTAGAAGCTGTTTACCTTGCCTTGTTTGCTATATTTTTTTCAGCACCACCTCATGTT